>JASAMX010013396.1:0-32324 GCA_030248175.1 Microlaimidae sp. YZB2_3 | reverse complement strand
GAATAAAATGTACTGATTTTAAATTGGGCCTCTTTTATCATGGGGTCCCAGCTTGACGGCATATTGGATTCCATTCCAATATGCCGATCAAATTGGCCTCTTTGTCTCGAGAATAGAGGATGTTCAAGTCCTGAGCTCCGTCAACCCTGCATCGGGAGTTTCTCGGATATGTCTTAGGGCGCACTGATCAGGAGCCGAGGGAACCCCTGGGACACATTTATTTTATAGGTTCAGTTCAATAAAAAATTACAGGTATGAAACAGAACAACTTCTGGGGCCTGTTTTATAAAAACCTTTGTAAATTCTCATTTTACAAATCTCTGCCTATTTTTTGTAAAATACAGGATAAAGGTTTTTCGACTTCAGGGGGCGCATCTTCACTGCATGGCTAGAAATAGTTTTTTCATACAGGTAAATTTTCTATTGGATATAAAATAAATAAGGCAAAAGCTGCAAGGCAGCTTAAGGCTGGTTCATTTCATACTTATGACAAAATGTCCTTTGGACAAAGTCCAAAGGACAAAAGTTCTTTGGACTTTGTCCAAAGACAAAACAGCGTAAAAACGTGTTCATACTTTCTTGTCCAAAGGACAACGTGTTCATACTTTCTTGCCCTTTGGACTTTTTCCTTTGAATTTTGTTCTTTGGACTTTGTCCAAAGGACAAATTTTAAGTAGCGTTCATACTTCGTCTAAAGGAAAAAGTCCAAAGGACGTTTTGGCTTGTCCAAAGGACGTTTTGGCTTTTTTAAAATTGTCCTTTGGACTTTTTCTAAAGGACGTTTTGTCATAAGTAAGAACGAGCCTTTACTGTATGAAGTGCAGGGACCTTGCTATACTATTTAAGTTATATCTAGTTGTTTTTTAATAAAACATACTTTAATTTAAAGTATAACAACCTGTATTAACAATTACAGACAATTACTCGTTTAGTCGACAACTGGGTGCACGTGAACCATCCATGATTTTAAATTGATCTTAATCTTTTTCTATGAAGAATAACGACGGGAATTCGAATCCAAAGACAGGTCTCAAGGAGGATTTTGCATGTAAAAACGGACACCAAATTAATACTAAATATTCTTTCGAGATACAATTTTTTAAACAAAAAACATAAAATGCTAAATACATCAATAATAATTCAAAAAATTATTAACTTTAACTATATATTTTTTTAAAATTTAAAGTTTTATAAAATTTGTAGCCGTACTTTTTAATTGAAAAGACAAAATATTTACATTTGCTAAATTATTTTTTTAGATACATTAAGTTTTTGAATCCATGTTAGTTTCTTTTATTTACTCTTCATTACTGTAAACTTTGTTTGCTTACTCTGTGTATATGTTTTTTATTTTTGTTGCTTTTTTGTATTAGTTTTTTTCAAAATTAAAAGAGAAGGGTATCCTAAAAACAAATAGAGTAGCTTAAATATCTTTTAAAAGTCACTAATTTAAAGGACAAAGCTGAAGCTCCCTCCGCTTTAAAAGGCCGAAGTAGTTTTAAGTTCTCTTTTTTAAATTAAAAAATGCCTACTTTAACGCTGTAAACAATAAAAATTATATTTTTGCTATGAAATAATGAATTTTGAAGAAACTATTTATGAAAATGATTCTTTTTTAATTCTCATTATTCTGTGCCTAAAGAAAATATTTGTAATACTTATAAAATTAAAAATTATTGTGTTACCCACCAAATTATGTTTATTTCATTAGGATGGTACCAGAAAAGGGCAGATGGCGTTGATAAAATTTTTATTCAAGTTTTGGTATTTTGCTTGTATAAAACCTCCTCCGTGTATTTAGTATTTTATGGGTTTCGACTTTTTATTTATTGAAACTTTTATAAATTATGTACGGGTGTGCATTGCCGGAAAATTTCATTTTAGCCGCGCCTTAGCTTTAGTACTAAAGGTTCAAAAATCGTTTAGCCTTAGCTTTAGTACTAAGCCCAAAAGAGGCTTAGTACTAAAGCACTTTAGCCTTAGCTTTTGCCAAACTGACAAATATGGAAATGTTCCTAAATTTTAAAAATTATCCCTTTTTTAAGGTAATTCTTGGCATTGCATTGTTAAGTTTAGGGTGAAAACTCATTATTAAAGGTCTTTTTAACATTTATTGCATTAGGTCTTAGCTTTATATTTTAAAATATTATTTTTAGGATTAATTTTACAATTTTAAAGTTGCTCTTGTAACTGTATTTCAGTTTTAACTTTAAATGTTAACAGATGTATCAAAATGGCTAACTAAAGGGAGAATAATTTTTCTGGAAAACTAAATATCTAAAGCAACAAAACATTTAACCAACATTTTTTATTAAAAAGAACGCTTACTGCATAATAAACTTTACAAAATACCCATATGAAATTGTAAAAATAAGATTATTTTAATATAAAAAACTCGAAAAATACTTCAAAAAAACAAAAAATCAGTATTTTCTAATACTTAAACAAAAATAAGAAACACAAAAAATAAAACCCCATATTCATAGCACCTTAAAACCAAAATTCCTTTTAATCACTTTAATTAGCATTATTGTTTAAAATATTCACTCATGTTTCTTTTAAAGTAAAAAATATAGTATATTCAAGTTTATATAAGCATAGTTTTTAGGCAGCTAAGAGTGAGGGAAGGGATTGAGGTGGTTGGTTACCGGTGGAAAATTGCATCTTAAATTCTGGGAAGGGTGTATAGAAAATTTTAAAATCTAAAAGAAGGTCAGGGTGTGTCTTGTGGATTATCAAAACAAAATACTTTAGAGGTGTCAAATTAAAATTCTGGAGGGGAGCCAGATTAAAAAAGAGAACTTTTCTGAGGAGAACTCGATTTTGTCTAGAAGGGAGGTTAAAAATTTTGAGGTTAAAGGACCCCATCATACTTCTCCACTTCATGGATAGAAATCTCATTAAATAATCATGTCTTTGACTGGTGAACACTTTTTTTTTGTTTTTTTGAAGTATTTTTCGAGTTTTTTATATTAAAATAATCTTATTTTTACAATTTCATATGGGTATTTTGTAAAGTTTATTATGCAGTAAGCGTTCTTTTTAATAAAAAATGTTGGTTAAATGTTTTGTTGCTTTAGATATTTATTTCAGAAAAACTATTCTTGATAGTTAGCCATTTTGATACATCTGTTAACATTTAAAGTTAAAACTGAAATACAGTTACAAGAGCAACATTAAAATTGTAAAATTAACCCTAAAAATAATATTATTAAAATATAAAGCTAAGATTTCTAATGCAATAAATGTTAAAAAGACCTTTAATAATGAGTTTTCACCCTAAACTTAACAATGCAATGCCAAGAATTTACCTAAAAAAGGGATAATTTTTAAAATTTAGGAACATTTCCATATTTGTCAGTTTGGCAGAAGCTAAGGCTAAAGTGCTTTAGTACTAGGGCCTCTTTTGGGCTTAGTACTAAAGCTAAGGCTAAACGATTTTTGAACCTTTAGTACTAAAGCTAAGGCGCGGCTAAAATGAAATTTTCCGGCAATGCACACCCGTACATAATTTATAAAAGTTTCAATAAATAAAAAGTCGAAACCCATAAAATACTAAATACACGGAGGAGGTTTTATACAAGCAAAATGCCAAAACTTGAATAAAAATTTTATCAACGCCATCTGCCCTTTTCTGGTACCATCCTAATGAAATAAACATAATTTGGTGGGTAACACAATAATTTTTTAATTTTATAAGTATTACAAATATTTTTCTTTAGGCACAGAATAATGAGAATTAAAAAAGAATACATTTTAATAAATAGTTTCTTCAAAATTCATTATTTCATAGCAAAAAATATAATTTTTTTATTGTTTTTTACAGCGTTAAAGTAGGCATTTTTTAATTTAAAAAGAGAACTTAAAACTTTCCTTCGGCCTTTTAAAGCGAAGGGAGCTTCAGCTTTGTCCTTTAAATTAGTGGCTTTTAAAAGATATTTAAGCTACTCTATTTGTTTTAGCGGATTTACCTTCTCTTCTTTTAATTTTGAAAAAAACTAATACAAAAAAGCAACAAAAATAAAAAACATATACACAGAGTAAGCAAACAAAGTTTACAGTAATGAAGAGTAAATAAAAGAAACTAACATGGATTCAAAAACTTAATGTATCTAAAAAAATAATTTAGCAAATGTTAATATTTTGTCTCAATTGAAAAAAGTACGGCTACAAATTTTATAAAATTTTAATTTTCAGAAATATATAGTTAAAGTTAATAAATTTTTGAATTATTATTCAGTGTATTTAGCATTTTATGTTTTTTGTTTAAAAATTGTATCTCGTAAGACATTTTTTAAGTATTGTATTGGTGTCCGTTTTTACATGCAAAATCCTCCTTGAGACCTGTCTTTGGATTCGAATTCCCGTCGTTATTCTTCATAGAAAAAGATTAAGATCAATTTAAAATCATGGATGGTTCACGTGCACCCAGTTGTCGACTAAACGACTAACTGTCTGTAATTGTTAATACAGGTTGTTATACTTTAAATTATATTTATTAAATAAGCAACTAGATATAACTTAAATAGTATAGCAAGGTCCCCCTGCACTTACAATTACAGCTAAAGGCTGGTTCATACTTATGAAGAAACGTTCTTTGGACAAAGTCCAAAGGACAATTTTAAAAAAGCCAAAGCGTTCTTTGGACAACCCAAAACGTCCTTGGGACCTTTTTCTTTGGACGAAGTATGAACGCTACTTAAAATTTGTCCTTTGGACAAAATCCAAAGGACAAAATCCGAAGGAAAAAGTCCAAAGGACAAGAAAGTATGAACACGTCCTTTGGATTTTGTCCTTTGGACTTTGTCCTTTGGACAAAGTCCAAAGGACGTTTTTGCGCTGTATTTGTCCTTTGCACAAAGCCCAAATAACTTTGGACCTTGGGACTTTGTCCAAACGGCGTTTTGTCATAAGTATGAACCAGCCTTAAACCTGCACTTGCAGCTTTTGCCTTATTTATTTTATATCCAATAGAAAATTTACCTGTATGAAAAAACTATTTCTAGCCATGCAGTGAAGATGCGCCCCCTGAAGTCGAAAAACCTTTATCCTGTATTTTACAAAAAATAGGCAGAGATTTGTAAAATGAGAATTTACAAAGGTTTTTATAAAACAGGCCCCAGAAGTTGTTCTGTTTCATACCTGTAATTTTTTATTGAACTGAACCTATAAAATAAATGTGTCCCACAAAGTCCAAAGGACAATTTTAAAAAGCCAAAGTTATTTGAAGCAACCCAACATTCCCTTGGGACCTTTTTTCAAACAATATGAACCTAAGCTATTTATCCCTTGGACAAAATCCAAAGGACAAATCTCAAAGGAGTCCAAAGGACAAAAGTATGAAGTTACATTATTTAGATTTTGTCCTTTGGACTTTGTCCTTTGGACAAAGTCCAAAGGACGTTTTTGCGCTGTATTTGTCCTTTGGACAAAGTCCAAAGAACTTTTGTCCTTTGGACTTTGTCCAAACGGCGTTTTGTCATAAGTATGAACCAGCCTTAAACCTGCACTTGCAGCTTTTGCCTTATTTATTTTATATCCAATAGAAAATTTACCTGTATGAAAAAACTATTTCTAGCCATGCAGTGAAGATGCGCCCCCTGAAGTCGAAAAACCTTTATCCTGTATTTTACAAAAAATAGGCAGAGATTTGTAAAATGAGAATTTACAAAGGTTTTTATAAAACAGGCCCCAGAAGTTGTTCTGTTTCATACCTGTAATTTTTTATTGAACTGAACCTATAAAATAAATGTGCTCCGGGGTTCCCTCGCCTCGGCTCCTGATCAGTGCGCCCTAAACCAAACCGGGGAAACCCGCGGCGGGGGGGAGGGGGAGCAGGGGACGAGCACCCCCTCTACTCACGAGAAAAGGGGGCAATTGAGGGCTTATGGGAAGGGAACAAAAGGCGGCAACGGGGGCCCCCCGAGAAAAGAGGGCCCATAAGAACGTTACTTTTATTCAGGGTTTCCAGCGAGTCAGGGAAGTCAGGGAGAGGACAGGGAGAGCAAAAAGTGGTCAGGGAAGTCAGGGAGAGGACAGGGAGAGCTCTGACAAGTCAGGGAGAATTTTGCTTTTTGGAACATCAAGTATAGGGTATTTTATTAAATCCAGCAACAGAGTATTAAAAAATTTTGCGCCTGCGGCGCTAATTGTTTCTCTCTTTGTTTGCTTTTTCCAATGAATTTTTTTTAATATAATACCATAATATAAATAATTGTTATCGTTACAGATTATTTGTCGTAGCTAAATACCAACAGTTTATAACAGAACAGGGTTTTTTTTTTTAAAATATTGACCCAATTGATGATTTACTTAGTTGTCTTAAGGATAGGATTAAGGATTCAGATAGGAAAAAAATTCAATATTTCACTTAAAAACACTTAAATTATTGATTTAAAAAACTTTGTTATAAATCGCACCCCCCTTGACCAACCCCACTTAACTTTTAAATCTCGCACCCAGTGTCAACCGCCCCTAAAAAAACAGGGGTGGTCTGGACCCCCTAGACCCCCATAAAAATTTTGGCCTTCCACTCGGAAGTGGACCCCCCTAGCGGACCTGACCAAAAACACCTATGTTCTTGTCATTCCCAAGGGGATATTTTTAAGCAATTTTTGGTACATATTTCAATAAAAGTTTGTCCCTCAGACCCCCGAGCTGACGCTTCGTCACCTGGCACCATTATGCCTACGCAGCGCCACTTCTGTAACATGTATTCTCATCCCCAGACTTTAGTGGCGTGTCCAGCCAGGGGGGGGGACGGCCGCCCCCCCCCCCCAAAAAATTCGGCAAAGCTTGATTTTTTTGTAAGGGGGGACTTAACGTTTTTTTAAATTTTGGGGGAGAAAATTTTTTTCTTTAATATTAATACAGAAACTTTCCTAATGCCCTCCAAAAGCATATTAATAGATGTGAGATAGGTAAAATATCCTTTATTTTTATTATTCTCTCTGTATTATTAAATATAACCTCACATCTAATCCCTAAAATCCTCTGATAGGGGTGGGGCTTTGACTAACATTCTACATCAACAACAGTGCTGATATAGGGTGGTAGGCGGTAATATGGAATATCCATGGCCGGCCCGCTTCAGCTTTAAAAAAAAAAAAAATAGTCAAAAAACCAAAATTTTCCTGCTACGCGGGTAGTTTAAATTGACAATTTATCTTAGTTTTTCGATTTCAAATCGATTATCCTGTTCAGTAGTTAAGGCATACATGTTTAATAAAACTACTATAAACACTATTATCCTTTTATTAACGTTTAAACACATTTTTTTTAAATGTATAGGTATAAAAAACCTTGTAATTTGTAATAAGTATCATCTGGAATTAAAATTTCTATTGTATTTTAGCGCCTTAAATTAAAAATTTTCTCTCCCCCAGGGGGCATTCTGCCCCCTGGACTCCCCTGTCAAGGGGCTCTGCCCCTTGACCCCCCTCGGGGCACTCGCCCCCCAGACCCCCTTCAGGACTAGTATTTACCCTCCCCCAGACCCAGTGGTGTAGCCAGGGGGGGCGGCCGCCTCCCCCCCAAAATCCGGCGAAGCCAGATTTTTTCGTGAGGGGGGACCCTTAAGTTTTTTAAATTTTAGGAGAGAAATTTTTTTTCTTTAATATTAATACAGAAACTTTCCTGATGCCTTCCAAAAGCATATTAATAGTCAAAAAAACCAAAATTTTCCCGCTATGCGGGTAGTTTAAATTGACAATTTATCATAGTTTTTCAATTTCAAATCGATTATCCCGTTCAGTAGTTAAGGCATACATGTTTAATAAAACTACTATAAACACTATTATTCTTTTATTAACGTTTTAAACACAAATGTATAGTATAGCTATAAAAAAACCTTAAATTTTGTAATAAGTATCATTTGGAATTAAAATTTCTAGTGTATTTTAGCGCCTTAAATTAAAAATTTTCTCCTCTAGGTAGCATTCTGCCCCCGGACCCCCTGACTGAATTTTTAAGATCACACAAAATTCTGTAAAAAAAACAAAAGTAAAATGTATGTTCACGCAATCACCAGGGGACGATTTTCAAGCTGTTTTTAGTATATCTTTTAAAAAAAATTTGCCTCCGGCGGCTGGGGGGACATCCCCAGACCCCCCAACCGACGCTTCGCGTCGGCTGGTGCCGCTACACGTTGGCTGGCGCTGCTACGCGGCGCAGGCGGCGACGCTTCCCGCTGTTTTTGTAAAACTTTTTCTTCACCCCCAGACCGCCCCCCCCCCCCGAAATAAAATCCCGGGCACACCACTGCCAGACTCTCCCAAATGAAATCTTGGCTACGCCACTGCAGCTACACATTTATTTGCTCACTCCCTCACAAGGCTCATTTTCTCCCCCTCCCCCCACACACACACAAAACGCTTCTCCCAAAAAGAAATCCTGATTCCGTTAGGGTCTGTTCATACTTATGACAAAACGTCCTTTGGACAAAGTCCAAAGGACAAATACAGCGTATAAACGTATGTAAAAACGTCCTTTGGACTTTTTCCAACGGACGTTTTGTCATAAGTATGAACAGACCCTTACTAAGACAAAGAGCTAATATTTTTAATTCCGCTAGCAGGACTGCAGTCCCCAACATCTTGAGGTAAATTCCCCCTCTCCCAAAAAATGAAGCGTGCAACATAGTTTCTCCCTTTTGTATTATTTTTATTATAAAACGTTTAAAATTGTAGTATTTTACTCAAAATTTTGGATTTATTGCATTATAATAGTTTGTATTTATGTAAAAAAATTTAAAAAAAAGTCAGGGAGAGCTCTGGAAAAAGTCAGGGAGAATACCTAAAATTTTCAAAATATGGTCAGGGAAGACAGGGAGAGCATTCCGCCTTGAGCGCTGGAAACCCTGATACCATTTCTTATAATCATAATAGTATTTACTTGTGATGTGACTCATATTTTGTTTAAGGTAGAACTTCACAGTTTTTTTGACGACAGATCTTTTTGAATTACATCTTACTATACGTAGTTTGACCTGCTGATTCAATTTTTGACATTCATTTTTCTGTAAAAAAATGTTATCGTCCACAATCATAAAATAACATCAATAAAATACATGTCAAAAATACAAAACATTAATAAAGTTAATTACCAAAAATATTCTATTTTTTTTCATTTTCTATTTAGCGTATATTAAATAATAAAACATTTTTTTTTAATTGGCGTTAATAATATGGTCGAGCGACTACTCGAACCCATGGATCCGAGGACCCGAGCGAGAGGTACTAACCACTCGGCTACTAGGTCAGCTGAAATTTTCAATTAAAAGCAACTTTTAAAGGAATGGTTCAAAATGTAGTTTCTCGGCGTCAATTAAAAAAAATTAAACCAAAATTTAAAAAAATTGATTCGTTATTTTTAAACGAAAGTTTGAAAATAGTTAGATATAGGCTTTTACCATTTTTTTATTATAAACGATTAAAAAAGGACTTCACGATTTTTTTACTATATATTGTTGTAAAAAAAGTCTTTTTTGCAATTTAAAAAAAATCCTGAGATCATTTTGAACCCAAACCACCTCTGAAAGTTGCCCCCTATATTACCCTAATTTATTATAAAATTGCGCCCAAAAATAACGAATCAATTTTTTTTAAAAGGCCTTATTGTGGTTTTCAGAGGAAGAATCCATGGACATCTGTTGCGAACTGGACAAACTTTTCGGTGATGTTTTTATAACCACTGGATAGCACAGAGTCTTAACTTATTATAGCACCCCACTTTTATGAGCCAAAAATTAATATTTATGATGATATGCGACTTGTAGTCCAAGTGGTCAAAACTGTGAAGTTCTACCTTAAGAGAAATATAATATAAAGCAAATTAGAATTATTTGTGGGCACTTTTTTTTATCTGTAAAAAGATAGAGTAAATTTCAAGTATTTTAAGAAAAGCATACAAATGCAGTATTTGTCAAAATATTGAGTTTCCCGTACAAAAAAACCCTCGATTTTTTTGTTATAATTAGCAAACGACGGCAGTGACTTTATGAAGTTTGCCAACCTTTTTTTCCTTCACTTCATGTTTTTAACAAAAAAAATCAGGGTTTTTTGTACGAGAAACGAAATATCTGTAGTACAAATACGGCACCAATTTTAACAATCAAGGTATCAAATTAAAGTAAAATAATAGCCGCTTTCTTTGAGTGCATAATCTGTAACTTAAATCATTATATCCATTAAGCAATCTTTCACGTAGAGAATTGTCGAAAAACGGCATTTTTGAACAATCATAACTGCTAAACCATTGGAATGGAGATATTGTGTTTAAAAAATTTTTGTGGGCTATTGGAGGCAGTGGTAAGGTTTACACAAAAAATTATCAAAATCGAAGACAAAAAGTTGGGGCTCTCTAACCGTGGGGTCCCAGCTCCTCGGCGTATCAGATTCCATTCCAATATGCCGGGGATTAAGCTGGCCTCTATGTCTCGAGAATAGAGGAGATTCTCGCCCTGAGCCCCGTCAACCCTGCATCATAAAACTTTTGGACCCGGTCCGAAGCAGACTAGCTCCGCTTTTTACGCAGACCGGTCTGCGTAAAAAGCTGTCTCAGTCCGTTATTGCAAATGCAATGCACACATGACACATCCAAATCGGGTCTGGCCCAATTCGCTCCGCACAATTCGCTCCGGGCCAAATTCGCTCCGGGAACAATTCGCTCCGAGAACAATTCGCTCCGGACCCAATTCGCTCCGGGAACAATTCGCTCCGAGCCCAATTCGCTCCGTAAAAATTTGCAAACGCATTTCCAACAAGCGTATAAATTAATTATTATTACGTACGCTATGTAAACTAAACATATTTAGGCTTAGGCTTAGGTTTAGGTTCAGGCTTAGGCTTAGGCTTAGGTTCAGGCGTAGGCGTAGGCTTAGGCTTAGGCTATTAAAAGTAAAATTTTGTTGATAATCAGAAATGCGTTTGCAAATTTTTTCTGGAGCGAATTGGGCCCGAAGCGAATTGTTCCCGGAGCGAATTGGTCCCGGAGCTAATTGTTCCTGGAGCGAATTGGGCCGGAGCGAATTGTGCGGAGCGAATTGGACCCAATTCATCCAAATCAGCTGTTTCGTTTGTCAGAGAATTGTTCACATTATTTTAAAATTTTAAAACTTACTGCATTAAAACTTAATGAATTAAAACTTGATAAATCTTGCAACTGATATTCTAATATCAACGTAGAATTGTAAAAATAAAGAAATATTTGGTTTTTTAATAGTTTTACGCAAATTTGATTAAATGTGCATAGTTGAAAAACGGTGTTCTCGCAATGAATAGCACGATAGATCAAAACGGACTGACACCGCTTTTTACGCTGACTAGTCGGCGTAAAAAGTGTGGAACCAGTCCGCTTTGGACCGGGTTCAAAAGTTTTATGAATAGCACGGTATGCCGCATCTTTTCTGTCTGGACATACGCCTGGAGCGAAATCGTAATTTTTCTGGTCTAATTTTAGAGTATTATGTGTGAGGTGGTGTGTATTGGGGGGCGTGTGTGCGACGTGCGTTTTCGTTGTGTGAGTGGGAGCGTTGGTCCGTCATATGTTTTTACGGTGACGTGTAAAATCATCATAAAAGGAGCAGACCTGTGCACGGTCTGGAAATGCCCCCCTCGCTTTATTGAAGGATTAGCCCCCCGTTTTATTGCCCCCTCCCGCCCAAAAATGAAAAAGAACCCTAAAATTATAGCGCCAGTTTTTGACCTATGATGACGCCGTTGTTTTTGTTTGGTGGGGGGTTGGTTTGTTGGTGTTTGTTTTTGGGGTTTTTTGTGGGTGGTGTTTTTGTTTGTTTGTTGTTTGTTTTTTTTTTTTTTTGATGTTTTTTTGTTTATATTATATTTTTTGGTGTTGTTTTGTTGTGTGATATATATAATATTATTTTTGGTATGTGTTATATTTATTTATTGTTGGTGGTTTATGTTTTGTGGTTGGATGTTTATGATTTTTGAGATTTTTATTTTGTTATTTTTGTTTTATTAATTAGGGTATATGGGGGTTTGAGGTGGTTTGGGATTTAGATGATTGGATTTTTGGTTTTTATATATGTAATGTGGTTTTTTGTTTATTAAAATGGTGCTATCTATTACTATTTTTATTTTTGTTTTAATTTTGGTTTTTTTTTTTTTTTTTGTTTTGTTGTTTTTGAATTTGTGTGTAGGTTGGTTGGTCTTGTGGGTCTATAGGTTGAGTGTGTTGGAGATATTATTGTTAAAATGTTTTTTATTTTCTGTGCTTAGTGATAGTATTTTTTTTTTTTATTTGTTTTGTATTTTTGTGTATTTTATTGATGTATTTATGATTGTGGGATTTTTTTTTAGAGAGTGTTCTCTGATAGGTAACTGTATGTGTGTAAGATTATGTACTTGTTCTTTAATATAGTTAGTAATCTATTATGATTATGATGGTTTTCGCTTTTGATTCGTCTGTTTCTATTTTTTTTTTTTTTGTATGTTTTAAGGAGTGTTATATTTTTAGGATATGGTTTTTTGAGATTAGAATGCGCTTGGTTTTTTTTGTAATATCTGGTAATATCGCCGTTAGGATTTTCTTTCTAGCTGATGTTATGGACTGTTTTCTGAATTGATTTGATATGGCGCTGTTATGATGTAATTCTATCTGCGGTTTTTTGAGAGGGGGGGTTTATGAGGGATGGGGGGGTGGGGTTGGGGGGGTGGGTTGTGTCTGTTTTTTTTTATTTATGTTTTTTTTTTGTTGTCTTTTTGTTGGTCTTTCTTGTATGCTTTTTCTTTTGCTCGTCTTTCTGGTTATGTTTTTCTTTCGGTCTGTTTTTCTGGGTTCTTTTCTGGTTTTTTTTTTTTTTTTATTTTTTTTTTTTTTTTTTTCTCTTTTTATCATCGCGATTGCTCTTGTTTTTTTTTTTTGTTTTTTTTTTTTTTTTTTTTTTTTTTTTTTTTTGCTTTTTTTTCGTGTTTTTGGTTTTTTTTTTTCTATATATTATTTGCTTTCTTTTTTTTTTTTCTATCTCGCCCTCTTTTCCTTTATTTATTTTTTTTTTTTTTTTTTTTTTTTTTTTTTCTTTTTTTTATATTTTTGCAGTTTTTAACCTATTTCAATTAATTTGTGTAGGAAGTAATTTACGTTTTAATTTGTAATAGAAAGGAAGGTGGGATGATGTTATAAAAATTGTGAAGAATGTAATATTTATTAAATTAACATTTGATGAAAATATATTTTTTTATAGCTGAAGCGGGCCGGCGATGGATATTCCATATTGCCGCCTAATACCCTATATCAGCACTGTTGTTGATGTAACACTGAAAGAATAATTTTATTTCAAAACATTTTATACAGAACTACTTTACGGTACATATTGCCATGCTAGTCTGGACCGAATGAGGAAGAGAATTTAAAATCCCAAAAAGCTAAGTATTATATATATATATAACCCCTCTTTCTAGAGTGCATTATTGTATATCATAATCATAGATGAACACGGTTAAAAAGCTAGGGGGGGGTGTTTACCCCGGGTAAATGACATTTCAAAATCTAGGAGGAGGGTCCTAGGGGGGTCGAACCCCCCCTAGCTTTCTAGGGGGGGTCGACCCGGGGTGGAAGATTTTAAAATCTAGAGGGGGGTCAGGTGGGGTCCAATTTTCGAAACAAAATACTTTTAAACCATTAAATGTTTAATAATATTTTTTTATGAGATAATACTACATTTTATTGAAAAAAGAGCGATATTTAGCTATAAAAAGGGTGTAAAAACATGAATTTGTGTTAAAAATTCACGTTTTTGGAAGAAAATTTAGTATAAAAAAAGTACTTAAAATTTTTACGAGAGGGGACGGGGGGGTCAGATTTCAAAATCTAGAGGGGGGTCAGTTGTAAAAAAATTCGAAAATTTGAGGGGAGGGGGGGCCCTGGATTTTTTTCTAGGGGGGCCCCAAAATTTCGAGGCTAGGGAAGGGTGGACCCCACCCTACCCCCCTTGTTTATCTATGATCATAATCATACATGGGCACGTTGATCCGGAATAGTGAGGGGGGGGTTAAACCCGAAACTAAGGGGGGGGGGTAAAAATCCTAGAAACATATTTTACCCATAATATCGTTTTTTTTTTCTGGAGCGCATTTCACCCACATAGTTTTTTTGATTTTGAAGGAAAAATAGGTAAAAAAACGCTAATTTTAGATTAAAAAGCTCTTTTTATTACATGTTTGAGTTTTTATTGCTTAAAACATTTATTTCGACCTTAAAACTTAAATTTGGAGGCAGCTAAAAGTTATTTTAAAGACTTTTTTCTTCTTTTTTCCAAAATTGGGGGGTTAACCATAACCTTTTCTTCCCTCCACTTCTGAGTGAGGGGGGAGGGGTTAAACTCCCCATCTCAAAATTTGGAGGGGGGTTAACCCCCCATCCCCAACCTCCCTCCGTGCCCATGTTATGTATGATCATCATCTCATAATAATGGGGATTTTCTTATTAAAAAAAGCCGTAAAACAATTCGAATTTTCAGCTCTTTTAGCATTTTCATTATTTTATAGTTTAACTTATTTGGCCTTTTTAATTATACTGCTTTGGAGAATACAAATACATATTTTTTTGAAGCATATAAAAGCATTTAAAAATTTTCATATTTCTAAAAGCATATAAAATTTAGTTCTTTTAATGTTTTAATTTATTATAATTCTTCGCCCTAAATCCAGTTTGAGAAACTTGCAGCCTCAATAAGACAAAAATTTAGTGCTGGTCTCAAACCAACATAAAAGAAGTCTTAAATTTTAATCTTATAAATCTAAATTTGGGATACTTAATATATCTACAATCTTGGTATGACCAGCTGAACCACATTATTAGTTGATTAAGATTAAAACTTGACAGGTTTTGTTTTAGTTTCCAAAACGTAATTTATAAAAAAAATTTTTTTCGCTCTTAGCTTCGCTTAGCGCTGATGTAATGTTCACCTTAGTAAATAATTTATATATATATATATATATATATATATATATATATATATATATATATATATATATATATATAATATATATATATTTAAAAACCATTTTAAGGTACCAAAAACTGTTTAAACGAATAGGATCGTTTTGTAACTTACTACACCAAATATTCTCATTATCTTGGAGGCTGGCCACCTATGAGCACAACCCCGAGTTTTTGAGTTTGAAATATATATAATACAAGCTTTATTTTTTGTTGATATTTTAGTCGTATTTTATTGAATTCCCGCTTCGCTTAAATTTTTTTCTAAAAGCGTTCAATACTTTCTGTCAAGGAAAACATAATTAATTCTTAACAAAAAAAAAAACGTTTCTCAGCTTCGTTTATGCTTTTTTTATATTGGCCGCCAAAAGCCAAGTTTTTTAGCGTGTTTTTGCCTGATTTACTTGGCTCCAATTATCTATACATAGCCCTTCGGTTGAAAAATCGGTCTTCTAAATACCGATAGATAATTACTAACTAATTTATTTCCTTTTTTAGTTTATAAAAGGTATATACAATCTCAGTGCGGTATTAACTTGCTTATGTATGTTTCCTGTTTTCCAAGGAAATAAATATAATAATAATAATAACTAACTAACTATATTCAATTAGCAGAATCTTTTATTAGTTACCTATTAATATTTCGAGATAAAAAAGAACATAAATGTACATGGGCTGGGCACGGAAAAGGTTAAATTTTACCAAACATACAGAATATAGTTTTGGTCAAGTGTTTAGAAATGTCAGTGCAGCATGGCGTGGAAAATCTAAAGATGGAGGGGTCGGGGGAGGTCCGATGTTCAAAGCAAAACATTTTTTGTTAATGTAAAAAATATTAATTTGGGGTGAGGAGGCCGATGCCCTGGATTATTTTTAGGAAAAGAGGCCAAAATTTTGAGGGTAGAGCGTAGAGGCAGGGGAAGGGGGGAATCCCACCCCGCTCTCCACTTTTTATCTATGGGATGGACCCTTATCAATAAATGTTATGCAGGTTAAAATTAAGACGGAATTTCCCAATAACAACACCGAAGTTTTAATAATAATTAAAGCTCAGTCTAATATGAGTGACGAGATTTCTTTTAAGTTCAAATAGAATGGACTATGTTTAGTTCAAGTCAAGTTATAGGGTAGTGCATTTAATTTCGGCACTTTTCCCAATTGAGCCTTTTTGATTTTGGACTATATCTTTGGTAATCCTGGACGGAATACGACGTTTGATAGCTCAAATGAGAGCTAATTATATGTAGATGACTTTCGTGAGATTTTTATTTGTTATGTTATGATAATTTCATGTGAAATTGTGTGATTTATAAAAAATAAAATTGTTACTCGTTTTTAGAACATGGGCATTTCATGATTACGCAATAAATTGGGTTAAAAATTAAACTGTCCTGGTAAAATTTAGTCTATTTTCCAAATTTTTGGTCCCCGTGGTTCTAGGTTGCGTCTGTGGTGAGCAATCGTTATAAAATAAAATGGTGTAATTTCGGCACACTTATTGCTGTAGGTAAAAACGGGTTGAATTAAGTGGTCGGGTGTAAAATTGTAGTTGTAAATAGTTAAAAGACAACGTTGAAATGTGTAGGGGTCATAGCACTGCACTTAAACTCGATTAAAGGGGTCCTTTTAAAAAGTGCCGAAATTAAATGCACTTTTTCCCAAATTTTGCTAATTTTGATACCATTTGGCATTTTAGCTGTAACTTTTTACCAGTTACACGTTGAACAACAAGTAAAAGCTTAAATTAAAGAAAACTGTCTAGAGATAATGATAGGCTTTTAAGTTTTTGAAAATGATGATTTTTTGACTGAGAAACAATCGAGTGTTTGTAAAGTGCCGAAATTAAATGCACACATTTAATTTTGGCAATTTTTTATTCTTTTAAAAACTGATTTAATTAAGTAAAAAAAAACTACTTTCGTACAGTGAAACTTTTGTGACGCAATACAGTATTGTAAAAGCTTCGAAATGAGCGATCAAACATGAAAATCGGGTCATACAGTAAAAAGTTACATCGGAAAAACGTGGCGAAATTAAATGCACTACCCTATACGTAATATTATAACATATTTTATTCATAAATTTATCCCTTCAAAATAAAGTGTCTGAAACAATATGTGATAAGCGCTATACGCTTCTACCAGCTTTTCCATTAAGGCACTCTGCTTGATAAAAGGCGAGTCAAACATGAGCTAGCCTTTCTTCTTTCCCCCAGGATTACGGTAGTATAAACACAGCACCACACACCAGTCCAAATAAGCAGCATTAAAAGGGTAAAAAAGTATAATAAAGCAAAAAATATATTATGTTTTATGTATACGAGCTGAATATACATTTTATGAAGAATGCTTTTGCTTTTTATAAAAAAATATAATGCGCAATGTTTGTTTGATTTCGTATTATATAACCTTTGAACTAATTTTATTTAAAAATAATTACGCAGATGTATGTAGATAAAAACATTCAGATTTAAGCGTTGTATATAATCACATTTAATACCTATATTATGATTTTGATAAGAATCAGTTATTGATTTTTTAAATTTATTTACATTCTTCATGGTGGGTGCGGCGGCATGGGGCTATGTAAATCGCCCCGTGGGAAGAATGATAGGTGTAAAATAAGAAAAAAAAATTGTGTATAAAATCAGCACTACTGGTTTGGTGTAGTGGCGACTTTATTATCAAGCTTAAGACCACGAAAGTCATAAACCTTCCTTGATAACAAAAAGCGTTTGCTTCTTCAATTTATCGGTTATAATTTTCTTGAAAAGATGTCAATTTATGACGCAAATACAAGCCCACGACAATAATGTCCTGCGACTGCTTTGTATTTCTTCTTCCGAAATATGATCTTTTATGAGTTATTTCAGTAACAAGCTTTTTAGTAAAGTATATATTAATGTTTCTAAAAACGTATAGCGAGAGTTAGAAATAATTTGACAGACTGCCCACTTATGCTTCATAATTCAAATCAGAATCCCAGTGTCTGTGCCTTGCCCAGGATTTCATTTGGGGGGAAGAATACTAACCCTGAAGTGCTGGGGGGGGTTTGGGGGATTTTTATTTTCTGCCCGGAGGGGGGGTGCCTGGACTTTTCGTTTTGCCCCGGGGTAGCCTGGACTGAGGGTCCTTGGGGGGGGGAAGCCTGGACTGGGGTACTTGGGGGGGAAATGCCTGGACCTGCAACTTTTGGAACTGTTGTTCATTTTGGGTCTTTTTGTTGATTTTTTTTGCTTCCGGTAGTTTGACCCTTTCTTCTTTTTCCGGTTCATTTTTTTTGTTTTTGTTTTCTTTCTTTTTTGCATGCGGCACTTGCCGGGGCAGGTGTTTACGAACGGCGGCAGCGCAAAAACGGACCGGTCGTTTCGGACCGTTTGTTTTTCGGTTCGTTTTTCGAACTCTGATTTTTTTTTTTTTATTTTTATGTACGTACACCAGTTTGTAAAACCTGGTTTATTATATTATATTTGTATAGAACCTATTTTGTTATTTTATGAGGAATATATCGTATATGAAGTTAGCGCCGAATTCGTGCGCGCCGAATTTTGAGCCTGTATATTTTCGTCGCGCGCCGAAAAAAAAAAGATTTTTATGCCTTCGCACTTAGTAGATAGGGGGGGGGGGGTGGAACAGCTGTTGGGGGGGGAGGGGCATAAGCAAGGCATCAGGCGGGGGGCGGCCGGACCGGGATTAGGGGGAGGGAGGGTCCGATGGGCGCTGGGGAGGGGTACCCTGGACCGGCCCTCAGGGGAGGGCCGGTCCGGGCAGTCCAGGCTGGTCGGACACCTATGATACTAACCCAGAAGTGGGGTTTGGGGGCATAAGCAAGGGCGTAGCCAGAAAGGGGATTATGAGGGTTGTATTCATAGGTGGCCAGTCTCTCGGATTTTTTTTTTGGGGGGGGGGGGTAGGGGGGAGGCTAAATTTAGGGGGGGTGTCTGTGTGTTATATATTCTTAAAGTTAGATTAGAAATCATAGTTTTTTTAATAATTACTTAATAATAGAATAGTAATTATTTCATTGTCTTGATTATAAAGTCAAGTAGGGTATCACAAACTTTTTAATCCATAATCTTATATTTAATTAAAGATTATATACATACATAGGCGTAGCCAGGGGGAGGGTCTCAGTGGCGTGCCCAGTATTTCATTTTGGGGGGCGGTCTGGGGGGTAAATACTAACCCTGAAGAAGGGTTTGGGGGGCGGCAGCCCCCCATATATGGAGGGTCTGGGGGGAAAAGCCCCCAGCGGGGTCAAGGGGCAAAGCCCCTTGTGAGGGGGATCCGCGAGCAGAATGCCCCCCGGGGGGAAAAAATTTTTAATTTAAGGCGATAAAATACAATAGAAATTTTAATTCCAGATGATTACTTATTACAAATTTTAAGGTTTTTTTATATTTATACATTTAAAACATGTGTTTAAACGTTAATAAAAGGATAATAGTGTTTATAGTAGTTTTATTAAACATCTATGCCTTAAGTACAAAACGGAATAATCGATTTGAAATCGAAAAACTAAAATAAATTGTCAATTTAAACTACCGCGTAGCGGGAAAATTTTGGTTTTTTGACTACTAATGTGCTTTTGGAAGGCATCAGGAAAGTTTCTGTATTATAATTAAAGAAAAAAATTTTTTTCTCCCCAAATTTAAAAAAAACGTAAGGGGGACCCCTTACAAAAAAATCCGGCTTCGCCGGATTTCGGAGGGGGGGGCGGCCGTCCCCCCCTGGACACGCCACTGGGGGGTCTAGACTAGACCCCCCTTTTGCGTCGGCAAAGGAAAAAATTTGGAGTTAGATCCCACTTTTGGGTCGCCAAGGATAAAAATTTGGGGGTCTAGAACGACCATTTTTTAAAAATTTTCTCGCGCTTCGATCAGCGCTCCATTAATTATAGTCTCCACTTGCAAATTTGTATTACTTTGTTTTGTAATCTTGGTATGACCACGCTAGACCCATCCCATTCTTAAGGTTTTAATTGGTCTCCACTTCCAAATTTGTGTTACTTTGTTTTTTAATCTTGATACGACCACGCTGGACCACCGCTTTAGATTGTTATATAGTGGTATTAAAAATTTAAAGGTTAGAAGTGATTTAAAAAATATTTTCTGGTACTTTGCATTGCTCAACTGTAATTCAATGTACTCATTTTTCAGTTGTAATGTTTTATAGGCACCTTGCACTGGAACTCGGTTTATACATGAAGTATGCAATAAACATAGCGAGTCACCATAATGGATAATTACCGTATCTCCTACTTATCTTTTGTAGTATGCAAATCAACCGATCGAAAGCGCGCGAAATTCGATCGGTTGATCTGCATACTACGAAAGATAAGTAGGAGATACGGTAATTATCCATTATGGTGACTCGCTATGTTTATTGCATACTTATGTATAAACAGAGTTCCAGTGCAAGGTGCCTATAGACCCCTGCCCACCTATGGCTGTATTGTAACCCCCCTCTGTCAGGCTTGCGGAGGTAAAAAATTTGGGGTCCTAAGAGAACAATTTTAAAAAATTTTCTCGCGCTTCGCTCCGTTCAGCGCTCGACATTTATATGCTTTTTGAAGTGATGTTGCTAATGAATTTTAAAGACAATTTTTTCGTCCTGTCGCACGATTTTTAATGTGTACAACCAACCTCCTACAACCCCTCTTTCGAAAAATTTGTATATTGAGTTGAGTGCAACCCCCTCGCCCCTCCCATTCCAAAATCCTGGCTACGCCCCTGGGGCATATGTGTTCTTTTGAGGGGGATAGAGGTGTCCACCCCCTAGAGTCAAAATTTCGGACCCCCTCTTGAAAAAACCTAGGGCCCCCCTCCCCCCAAAACTCGAGAGTTATCTAGATTGACCCCCCTACCCCTAGCGAGGCTGACCCCCTCCCCTCTTCCCGACAAATATTGAAGTATATATAATGTTTTATTTATTGTAAAAAACACAGTTTTTTAGTTAAAAAAAGTGTTTAAATACATTTTTTAGGCCTAAATAGGCTGTTTTAGTATATAAAATTCAGAATTAGACCTAAAAACACTTAAATTAAAATTATTGATTAAAAAAAAACTTTGTTAAAAAATCGGAACCCCTCCCTGACCGCTGACTTCCCCTCTAAATTGACCGGGCCCCCGGGGGAGAGAATTTTTAATTTAAGACGCCAAAATACATTAGAAACGTTAATAGTAGTTTTTTATAGTAGTTTTATTTTAGACATATGCCTTAATTATTGAACCAAAACGGCAAAATAATTTAAAATTAAAAAACTAAGATAAATTATCAATGTAAACTATACAGGCGAAGCGGGGAAAATTAGGTTTTTTTGAATATTAATATGCTTTTGAAATGCTTCAGGAAAGAATATTAAAGAAATTATTTTTTCTCTTCCAAAATTCAAAAACGGAAGGTTCCCTCCCCCCTTACGAAAAAATTTGGCTTCGCTACATTTGGGGGGGGGGCGCCCTCCGCTCCTCCCCTGGGCACGCCACTGAACCCCTCTCCTACTTGTCACTTCCCCTTTCATAACCAGTGACACAACCAAGGTGGAGGGGGGAGTGCAAGGGACCCTTTTTTCTTCTCATTCAGAGTATGCTCCATAGGTCACCGAAGGGGGGGGGGGGGGGTAGGGGGGTGGTCACCCCCTGGCCTCTGAGGACCTCTCCCCCCCCTAAGGCCCATTTTTGACCCCTCCCCTTCCCTGTTCTTGGTTTCGTTACATATACTCACGAATTATTTATTTATGGCGGATATGGATATGACTATGCCGATTGGCGCTCATTAGCCGTTTTCCAGATATTAAAGAGAGAGTCCAAGAAGTTTCATACAAAATGGGTTTATTTTACTATTTTCATTTTTAATTTAAAGACTATTTTCCTTTAAATAGCGTGTTTTTTTTGTTGACACCCCAACCCAACCCTGCTCGCAACAAACAAACAAACAATCCTAAGCTAGAGGAGTCCTAGATTTTATCATGGACTTTAATATATTGACGGCTTACTGGAAAAATCTCCACGAATTTACCGGTGTCCGGAAGGAATACATTCTGCATAATATATTCGAAAAGAATTTCTTCTGCAATAATAACTTCTGCAAAAATACATTCCAGTAAAATATTTTCGGAAAAAATAACTTCTCGCCGTGCGTCGCAGAAGATATTATGCTGGAAGAAAAGTATTCTTTCCGCCCTTCTAACGCTGAACGTTGCATGAATAAACCGGCGAGTGAGACTCTCAGCGGATTGAAAATACACAAATCTTATAATTTAAAACATTACGTACAAACTATTGATTACAAAAAATATCAAAAATTTTTTAAAAGAAGCATTATTTAATAATTGTATCATAACACAATTTAGCTTGATTTTTAGGTTATGCTTAGGCTTAGGAAAAATAAATTTAATTAAAACAAAGTTTTAAATATTGTTAAAAGCATTTTAGACTAACTAAGAATGTTTTATACTAATTTTTTAAAACCATAAAGTTTGGCACAGTGGAATCAAAATAAACAAATCGTATTATTTAAAACTTTACAAACTATTGATAACAAAAATCGGATTTTTTTAAGAAAGCATTACCTAATAAAAAAATGCATCAAAGTACAATTTAGCTAAATTTCAAGGCTTTGTTTAGGCTAAGGAAAAATAAATTTAATTAAAACTAAGTTTTAGTTTGCTTTTAAAGCCTTTTACACTACAGTTTTTAGTTTGTCCATAAGCGAGTAATTTTAATTTTAGAATTAAACGGAGCAGCGTATTATTTAATTTAGTAATTTAGTAGTTTAATAAATTTAACAGTGTATTAATTTATATTCAAAGAGTAGTGTAGTAATTCAGCACAATTCACTATCGATCCTTTTTGGAAATATGTAAAAGAAACTTCAAACTGACGAATCAACGCTGTGAACACTCGAACACGCTGATTTTTATATATAAGACTTTATTTAAACAGTATTTTTTGGAAATATTTAGATTAAATCAAATGAAATATTTTATAACTTTGTTTTTGGTTTGTAAATAGGATGTATAGTTGGCGATATTTTAAATTATAAGATTGCTTTATTTTATTTCCGCTGCGCGTCTCACTCGTCGGTTTTTTCTTGAAGGGTAGAAAGAATACCTTCCAGCGCATCATATCTACCGCGACGCACGGCGAGAAGTTATTTTTTTCGAAGATATTTTACTGGATGTTATTATTTCAGAAGAGATTCTTTCCGAAAATATTATGCACAATGTATTTTTTCCTAGCTTGCAATGGATTTAAAATCAAGTTAAACTTTCAAATAAAATTTGAAAGTTTAGCTTGAATGGTTTTCCTTGTAATGGAGGTAAAAAATCTTATTATTTAAAACATAAGAAGCTACTGATACCAAAAACTAATTCTAAAATATCAACAAAAAAAATTAAGAAAGCATTGAATGAAAGCTTTTAGCTGGTGGGAACTGATTTTTTACAATAAATAACAATACAGTAGATAAAGCTTTTATTCCAATCATGTCGATTCCTTGTGTTTTATGTTTTCATTGCTTTTAACTAGCGTATGTTTTATAGAAGTGTCTGAAGATGGTAATTTGAGATCGCCGAAACGTTATAGACATGATTGGAATAAAAGTTTTATCGACTGTATTGTTATTTATTAAGAAAGCATTATTTAAAAAAAATGCATCATAATGCAATTTATCGTGATTTTTCGGTTATGCTTATATAGGTTTAGAAAAAAATGAATTTAACTAAAACTGAATTTTAATGAGCTTTTAAAGCCTTTTACACAAATTGGTTTACACTTTGTTTTAAACTTATCCGTAATGGACTAATTTTAAAGTTAAATAGGCCAGCGTTTTTTACGCGTATGTACTAATTCAATATATTTCTGCAACGATACTCTAACTTTTTAGAAATTTGTAAAACTTCAAAATTTATAAGCCTTATTTAAAACCCTCGGTGTATCATAGCGCGATTACAGCCCAGCTGGTCTACGCTAAAAAATATTACAAAGAATCCAAACTGTGCATACGCCAACGCCAAAGTTTTATGTACACAATTATAAATCTAAATGTAAACATTATTTTTTGCATACATTTGAATGAAATCCAATGGGTTTAGTTCGCAATAATATTTTAAAATATAAGAATTATTTTTCATCTATATATTTTATTTATATCTCAATTTCACTGCGCGTCTCACTCACTCCCACTCGTAGGTTTATTTGTCCAACGAGTAGCGTCAGAGGAGTTGGAAAAATATTTAAGCATAATATCTTCCTCTAAGCACGGTCGTAACTTATTTTTTCAAAAGGTAATTTACTGGAATGTATTTTTGCAAATGTTAATAATGTAAAAGACACGTAATATGAAAACTGTATTTCTTTCTAGAGCCGAAATCTCTTAATCAAAATTTTGTTTTAAGATTTATTTTCATAGTAAGCGTTATTTAGATCAGCAATGAACCTAATGAATGGCCTTTCAATGTCTAAATAAAATACTCATTTTTTTAAAAATATTATTCTTAGTCTTATTTATAAAGTTAACAAAATCTTGGTGGCAAAAAACACATAGTAGTAACAGTTTCATGCAGGACATTTTGATTTTTCTTATTTTATTGACATTAAAATTAAAATTTAATAAAATTTAAAATATTTTATGTCTTCGTGAAAGTTGCGCTTAAGAAACAATTGACACAAAACTGATAAACACAATTTTCGAGATAACATTTTAGAACCGGCAATTTATTACTGTATTTAATTTTTACAAAATATCAGATAAAAAAATTTCGTTGCTAAGTAAATATCAGTATGGACACACCGGTTTTTATTGGCAGTTATTGTTAAACTTTATAATTAAAGCCAGCATTTGTCATTTAATGGAGTAACGCAACAAAAGGGCTGCTTTATATTTAGGAAGTTTTTTTAGAAATAGTAGTGGTATCGATAAGTATTATTACATAGTAATATGATAAATTTAATGAAAATATTTCTTTTTTAGATACGTAAAATAATAAATTTATTATTACATTTTTATTATCACATTAAAAAACTTTAACCTTAAAAATATTATAAAATTACAGCTAATAGAACTTAGATAAAAACGACACGTGGCACAATAATAAAAAAACGCGGGTGTTATTTTAACCGTTAATATTTAGCACAACGTTTGCATTGACAGATGTTGTTTGAATAAACAGTTTTCGAAAAAGCGGAATATCTGACTCTTTAATGCACAAATTGGGGCTTTTATTTATATATCAAATATAAATTTATTTCAACCATTGATAAAAAAAAACGAAAAATAGAGTTCGTAAAAAACAATGTTTCAATTTTTATTTATTTTAAAAACGCGCGTGGTTTAAAACCAATTGTATTTCCAAACAAAATTTCCATTTAAAAACGAGAGCTATGTACGTTGTACGTATATAGCTTTTTGTTCCGTTCAAACTTATGATTCTTTAACTTAACTACAGTTTTAATTAGAACAAACACAATAAACAAGGGATTTTAAAATTTAAATAAAATTTAGGGAAACCAAATGTGGTTGGTGTACTAAAAAAATGAGATCACGTGATAAACAAAAAAACTAACCATTAAATATCATGATTGATTCATAATAAAAATATCACGTATTTTAGATACAATAAAGGTTTTTTCATTCATTCATAATTTTAATCATCAATCTATAATAACGGCGATTTTCAATTAACCGGTTTTTTTATAAAAAAAAAACACAGTAAATGCCTAAATATTTTATTTTTCTGTCATATATGGCTTCATTTTTGTTTAAATTATGCTGAACAATTGAACCAATCACATCTTACTTGCTTATAATTTTGCGGAAATAGAACTGTACGCTAGCGCTAGTGTGTTCAAAATTCCGTTTTACAGTTTAAAGAAAATAAGAACATAATAATAACAAAACAGAATTATTAAATCTAAAAATTTTCTGCACAATCAAAATTAATGTACAAAAAAATATCAATAGGCGCGGCGGCAGCAAAAAAAAGAAAATATGCCGTACAATTTGGGTAATGCAATAAATTTACGGTTTGAAAAATGCAAAATTTACATAAATAAATTCTTTTTCATGGCACCCACAAGTCTTTAATGATAACTGTAAACTTGTTATTGTTTACAGTTATTCTTGGATTTTTTAATAGTACTTACATACAATAAAAATATCTTTAAAAATTTTTTTACCTTCAGCTCGTGATCGATTCAACAATATCAATTTAACTTGAAACAAGTTATATTCTGTGTGAAATGACGTGGATTTAACAAAACTGCATATGAGCATATCTCGCTAAAGGTAGGTAGGGTCGATGTATACAAAATTTTATTAGTTTATGCCACTGACGAGTGGCATACACTAATTAAATTTTGTACACATCGACTTTACCGTTTGCGAGATATGCTCACCTGACGTTTTTTTAGTGCACGTCTGTTTTGTACCGACTTTAATTTTGAGGTTTTATTACTAAAAACTAACAAATAGCATGCATGTGGTTCATTTGGTTTTTGCTAAAAAATGCGGGTGGGTTAATTGTGTTTTTTTTCTCGAGAGATCCCCTTTTGGGTTTAAATAATGCCAAGACATTAAAAATAAATTATAAATATTTACAAGTTTTATGATTTGTTTTACAAACTTGTTAAAAAATGTACACTCTAAAAACTTAAAAGTAATCAGTATATTTTTTGGAAACTAATATAGTATATTTAAGAATAAATGAAATTTAATTAATTAAAAAAAACAAGAATAAGAAACGGAGAACAAACTATACAGTATATCTGTTGATTACAATGACATGCATGTTTTTTTTTTCGTTTTTTTAACCACATGCATGCATGTCATTAGAATTTACAAATATCCCAAATCCGTTTCCCAATATAATTTTTATAGCTTTTTCGCTCATAACTTTTAATTAACTAATTTCATGTATTCTTGATATATTATAATTTAATTCTTCATTATTTTGTCCTTCAAAAGTTATTCAAAGAAACACGCTTTTTATTCATATTTACTTTAATACTAACTATTATAATTTTTTAAAATAAACTAGAAAATCTAAGTATAAAAAGTTAAGACCACGGATTATTCTTAATATTTTTTTATTTTTATCACCCCGTATACGTAATTTAAAAATTTAATGTTAAATAAAAAAATGGGTGAAACTGAAACAAAAGGCGACAGCGTGCTTTGATCGCGATGCTCTCAGAATAATTAGATAATCCATTCTAAATCTCTTCTAAACCCTTTTTGATTTTTACTCGTTTCAAAGGCAGAAATAAAATGGTATAACCTGGCATCTCCTCAATCCGCAATTTAACTGGGAAGGAGCAAACTAATGTAGAACCCTCAATGGCCCTAGAGCCTGTTTTATGTATGATTTTACCTATAAGTTTCGTTTCACCCATTTTGACTATTTAGGTTGAAAGTACGCATTTGAAACGCGAACATAGTACTGCTTTATATTTCCTCATATTGTGATCACTTTTCGACTATATGGCCAAAATAGTGTGACATTCGTCTCACGGTGGTAATAATTTTGTCTAACCACGGTGGTGTGTAAACTCCACCAGGGTTAACATTACTATTATGATGATGGAAATGAAAAAATATTGCTTTTATTTTTTTAAAATTTATATAATTATTTCTTTCACGTTAAATATAACCTTTTAATTTAAAAAGTGACGATTTTGCCCTTTTCAAGGATTGCTGTGAGTTTGGTTTTTCGTCATTATTGCCATGGTATCAGACTATAAAAAACTGCAACAGTATTGTGTAATTAGTTCACGGCATAATGAAACCCGACACAAATTCGCTATGTCCACCTATGTATGTTCATCTCAGACTATGAACATACGACAACAATGACCCCTTTTTAGGCTATATGCTTAAAGCATTTTTCAAGGCTAGTTAAAACAAAAATATATAATATACGGAAAAATGTACCACCAGTATATGAAAAATTAAGTCAGAGTAGGCCATTATAATAAGCCTCTTTATTTAAATGGCACCCTTCATAATAATGACACAGTAGCCATTTTAATTTGCGCGAATTAAAATGAAGAATAAGCCAATGGCTAATATGCCATTATTATAGAGGATGCCATTTAAATGGAGAGGTTTATTGTAATGGACTATTCTGTAGTCATAAAAATAGTACTAGAACTAGTTAGTGATAACTAGTACTAGGCTAGATAAGCAAACTAGTACTAGACTAGGAATAGATAATTTTGATTTTCGCCGGACTATACTAGACTAGATAATTTTCCTGGACTAGATAACTAACTAGTCTAGTTCAAAAAATTTGCAAATTTTTGACTAAAATCGCTAATTTAAATAATTTATTAGGCTTGTGCTATTGTCTCGTCAAGCCTATACTGCAACCAACTAAATTTTATTTTTAATTTTTTTTTTTACAAAAAAATGATAATAAAATTTAAAAAAAATATGAAAGGTTCGCAAAACTCTAAGGGGGTGTATGCATCGTTTCTTTTAATATGTTTAGTGTGTAGCGTAACTTGGAACGTTTAGTGTGTAGCTTGAACGCTTGATTATTGCTTGAAGCTGTAAACGTAGCTTTGTTAATTAATTTGTTGATTTCATCCATGCCATGCCTTTGTATTATCCATTTAGGATCTCCAATGTATGGGATCATTAGTAGAAAAATATTTTATTGCTAAATTAAAAGATCATAATTTCCTGATGACAAAAACACCTTCATATTTTAAGCTTGATTAATGAGTTATAGTGGGACACGAACGTAGCTGGCGTGTAATTCACAAATAAAAAATCACTATTTTCGTTTTAATAATATTGGCAAACTATGATAAAAATAATTTCATTTAAAAAGCTCTCTAACAAATTTTAACATTTATATTCATTTTTTGGCTTAAAGGTACAGTACTAAGTACAATTTTTTGTGAATTGTTTTGTTGATTTTTTGTTAAAATCATATTCCTGCCCTCAATAGGCCACAAATTTTTTTCCGTCAAAATATCTTTAGTGGTTTAGGAGATATATGAACCTCCAAAAATGTTTTTTTTTCAGTGATTTGTATTAAAATGATTGCTTAATGAGTATAAAAATATAAGTTACTAAATGATACACTAGAGAAAGCGAAGACCTTCTATTTTCATTTGATACCTTAAATGTTAAGATTGGTGCAGCATTTATTGAGATATTTCGTTTGTCGTACAAAACACCTGCGATTTTTAGACCAAAAACACGAAATGTAGGCAATTATATCGAGTAAACGTAATCCCGATTTCGACGGAACATTTAACACCAAAAAACTATCATGTGGGCAGAAAACAGTCCATGATGCATTATATATTCAGTATTTTTTCATTAAAAATGATCTAATAAAGCTATCGTGACAACTTTTTCATACAAATATAATTCGTCACAAAGACGAAAAAAAAGAATTTTTTTTAAAAACAAAGTTTGAACACCTTCTGTTTTCATCACTTTAACCTTAAAAATGAAAAAAAAATGGATTAACTGGTATTCTTAACAAATACTACTACATCAATCTTAAAAATCAAGGTATCAGAAGAAAAGTAGAAAGTTGCCGCTTTTTTGAGTGAACTATTTTAAATTTAATTTTTTTTATCCATTAAGCAATCTTTCAAATACAAAATTACCAAAAAACGCATTTTTAGAGGGTCATTATCTCTTGAACCACTAAAGATTCCAGCTCTCTCAGCAGCAGTACAACATTCCTTTTGTCTGCTTAGATCGTTCAGATTCATCAAGCATACGCGAACTAATTTCTATATGAAATTCACTCCCATAGAATATCATAAAATTTAACAAAAGCAATTTTTTTAAATATGTTAAAAATCTTCAAAACAATAAGCAAATAGCAACTGACTTTTTACAATTTCATGGTTTTGATAACATTTAATATTGTTTTCTAAATGTTTTTTTAGTTTTTTTAATGCTTTTATAAATGTGTAATTTTTTTTATGCCGGTTTAATGTAGTATTTTATCGTAGTATAGTTTATACTAATAATTATAAAATCTAAAGTATTTAAAGTAAAATTTAATGTATTTCATATGGAATGGGGCACTGTATTAATAAACCCATAAGGTTTACATCAACACCAAAGGGGTATGTGGTCTTATTGCATGTTAAATTATGCCTTCACTACTCACTACTCAAAAATAATGAATAAATAAATAAAAAATAAAGATATTTTTACGAAAAATTTCGTGGGTTATTGGAGGCAATGCTAAGGTTTTCACAAAAAACATCAACATTTAAGACAAAAAGTTTGATTTTGTACGGCACTTTTACACCAAGGTACCTCATAACAAATTATAATATAAGATATAAATAAACATAAACATAAAAATAAAAACAAAAAATAAACAAATATAAAAAAAGGATTTCAATAGGTTCTCTCGTTTCTCAAGGTTTTTTTATAAGAAAATATTTGTAATCAAATTCTTTAAAAAAATTAAGATTTAACGATTTCAAATTTTGGCCTGACCAGCACAGCAGTCGAAAGCTTATTTAAAGTAAGAAAGTATTTTTTATACTTACAAAAATATATCTTTGCTCCAAAATCGGGTACCCATTCTTTATATTTAGTCTCCAAAAATAAAGAAGTATATTTTCGAATAACATGCTTTAAGAAGAATATAGCAGGAAAAAGAGGCGATTGGTTCCGAATGTATGTTTAGACAGAAAGCATGTAGTATGAAGTATGAGGTGGACATTTGGATTATAGGAAATAAGTCTCTGGGCTTGTGCAGTTGCTGTAACTGAATTAAAAAATTCTACCATTATGAAAATTGTTTGTGTATACAGTAAACTAATACACAAAAAAATGTAATTTTCCTACATTCTAATGCAATACCAATGAAAATAAATCATATCCAACGCAATCTTTGACAAGTGCGAAACCGCCACTTTTTAAAATTTATAGTTATTTTTATACATAAAAATATAACCTTCAAATTGAAAAAGTGGTGATTTCGCGCTTTTCAAAGATTGCTAGGAGTATAATTTTTTCTATTGTTATTACATCACAATTTAAAAAAACTCCAGCTTTGTTGTGCAATCAGCTCACCGTATATACAAAACATCAGATGGTGTAACTTTATTCAGTGCGCAACAGCGCAAGCCAGATGCTTATTTCCTTATTATCCAAATATGCCCACCTCAGACTAAAGGTAAGCCCAACGTGGCTGGCTGCAACAGGTGTTCGTTGGATTAAAAAATGTCCCCCATTAAGTAACCACTCAAATCACGAGAATGACGTCAGATTCTCGTGATTTGAATGGTTACTTAATAGGGGGTATTTTTTAATCAACGAACAACTGTTGCAGCCACGTTGGGTTTACCTTTAGTTCACCTCTCTTCTGTTTAAACAATTTTTTAAAACGTTTTTCAATTATATACTAAATTAAAAAAAATGTAATACAAAAAGTATAAAACAAAAACACAAAACATTAGAAGATTTTAAATTTTTTCCAAAATCCAATTTTGCATCGAAAGTAAATTTTTTCCCCAGAGTTTGAAAGAACTTCCAATGTTGTATATATAATCTAGTAATTTTTGATTATTGTTTTCAAACTTAAATTAGAGTTTTTGGTAAATAAACTAAAAAAATAATTATTTTTAAAAGAAAATGGTAACTTCCAAAAAGCTTTTTAGAAAAAAAAGGAAAAAATGTTAAAAAAATAAAAATTTTAATTTTTTTCTAAATTTCCACTATTTGATATATATCGAAAAGTACTATTATTCTGATAGCACGTCAAACTAAATAAGTTTAATAGCGTAATTTTTATATTAGTTTTGAAATTTTATTATGGTGAAAGAAAAGATTTTTGATTATTAAATTTTGTCTGGACGCAGCCTGTGGTCGCTTCGTTTATTATTCACAAACTAAGTTCAATTTTCTAGCAAACTAAGTTTCTGTAGTTTATGATTTAGTCAACCGTGATTGGCTCGCATTTTTGTTATCTTTTTTGGTTATAGTAGCAAAAATATATAATAAAGGAAAAATGAGACACTTAGAACAAACTGATTGTAAAAAAAGGTCCCATTTAAATGGGACCTGGTCCCATTTAAATGGGACCTTTTGATTTTGGTCCCATTTAAATGGGATCCCATTTAAATAAGTCCCAATTAAATGGGATCCCATTTAAATGGGATCCCATTTAAATAGGTCCCATTTAAATGGGACTTATTTAAATGGGATCCCATTTAAATGGGATCCCATTTAAATGGGACCTATTTAAATGAGATACCATTTAAATGGGGTCCCATTTAAATGGGGTCCCATTTAAATGGGACCTATTTAAATGGGATCCCATTTAAATGGGACCTATGAATAAAAAAAATTACAAAAATTTTTTTAATAAATAAA
>JASAMX010013395.1:0-28707 GCA_030248175.1 Microlaimidae sp. YZB2_3 | reverse complement strand
GATATGTATATTCTGGATTGTTTTAGAATAACACTCATCGGGTCACCGAGGTGACTGAGAATATTGTGCGGATGCTGTGCCGCCACCACATACTCAGCGATCAGTTTCGAAACGGACTGAGCGGCGTCCTTTTGCAGAACACCGAGCACTTCATTCACGAGTTCTGGCACTTCGCCCGCTCCCCGTACGATTTGGAAGAGTACGACCGGAGGGCCCAGTACCGCCGTGCGGAGGAGGAAACCCGGGGAGTTGCCGAGCCGGACAACATGGTACCCGTGCCGGCTGATCAGGGCGCAACCACCGAAGATGGAGAGATTCAGGTGGTGGCGGAGGAGAGGAGGGACCTGCCGCCCTTGCATCTTGCCGCTGCGGGTGCAGGAGCGGCGAATGCGGCAGCAACGAATTCTTCGAATTTCCTCCAAACCCGACCAGATATAAATGGAGTGCTGCCAGAGGCGGAGAGGATTGGCGAGCTTTTTGCGGAGGAGAGCAGTTCTGGGAACGCCTTGCAGCGCCTGCAGCAGACTTTGGATGGATTGAGGATGCAGCTGGCAGAGCAGGAGGTACGCATGCGAAGGACAATGCTGGCTGGTATTAGGCAGGATGTGGATGCCCCGAGGACAGAGGCAGTTGGGATGGACAGGGGAGCGCCGGCCGTAGTGGACCTTACCGCAGAAGAAGGAGAGAATAGGATTTCAGGGGAAGTCAATTCTCCGCCGACCATCGGTCCCAGGGACCCAACGCCGCCTTACTTGCCGCCATCGGAAATAGCAGCGGCCCGCGTGGAGCGTCGCCCTGATGCGGCGCAGCCAAACGGCTTGGAATCCTTGCTGAGCCAACTGAGATCCGGTAGTAGTAGTCTTACTAGTAGTGCTATTCCGGTGGAGCAAGCTGAACCCCCGGAGGCCTGGCTGCACGGGGTGTTTACCAGAACGAGCGAATTGAACAGACGTTTTGCGGAACTGCAGCGGGCAATGTCGCGGCGGCAACCGATCGTATCTACCGGCAGGGTTCCTTTCCACTGGCGAGGTGTGGTTTCAAGTCCGGGTTCGGAATCGCAGTCGGTAAGTGTTTCGGAACAATTGGCGGAGGAGAACAGGCGATTGCGCCGGCTGAGACGACTGAGAGCATCGCCGGCGGTTGTTGAGAATGAGAATTCGTCGGCGACCAACAGAGGTCGCGGAAATTTTTTGAGTCGATTGGCGAGGATAAGACGAGAGCGAGCGAAACAGGCGGCTGCTGCCATTGCTGATACTGGGACTGGAGTGGACGCTTTGGAGGGACCGTCCGGTGTAGTGCCGAGGAAACGAGTACGATTGGATGCGGCTTTGATTCGGCGATCTCCGACTCCGGTCTCCCCGATTAGACTGGCGGGACCGGAGGGGACCTTTCCCACAACTACCATCAGTAACAGTAACGCGCTGCTGCAAGAGGATTTCGAAGGGCCGGCAGGAACGGGCCCAACCGCTTCAGCCAGTTGGGAGGAGTCACCGATTTGGAGTTCCGGTCCCGCTTCTCCGGAGCTGCAAACTAGGTGTTCGGGGTCAAGGAGGCGCGGGTTGAGATACGGGTATTCGGATTCCCCGGATACAGAAGAGGGACAAACCCCGACTCCGGTGGTTTTGGAACCCCTAAGCTACGAATCGGACCAACTGCCGTCTACGTCCCGCGGGGGCCGGCGAGCCATCGTATCGGACTATCCCCTTTCAGACGATTCACCGGACAGCGCGGAGTTTTCACCAGGTGACCGACCCCAACAAGAGACAAAATTAGGCCAGGAAAATGAAGCCAACGATTCAGGTAGCGATTTGGAAGTGATTTGCGAGCTGAAACCGAAGAAAATGAGAACACCGCCCCTGGTGACGCTGGAGGGGGACGAAGATCCCAGGGAACCAGCGTCCCCGGCGGTATTGGTAATAGATGAGGCGGATTTCAGCAGTACCGACAGAGAGAAAAACAGAAAACATTCTGGAAAAAAGCAGAAGAAAAAGAAGAAGGAACACAAAAAGAAAAAGGAGGAAAGACACGAAAAGGGCGAGACCTCGTCTGCAACTTTGCGGAAGAGACATAAACGAGATAAGGAAAAGAGGTATAAGGAAAGCTCTCCGCACAAACGTCGATCCGGGTCATTGAACAGCTATCTCACCGATCGACTAACTGGAAAAAATTTAGCGACCAAGGCAGAGAATGGAAGCGTGTCGGATACAACGAACGCTTCCATCGTCAGTATAAGTAGCACTGATGGAATTTCACAATCAACAAATGCGGCGGATGGTAATAATCTCCCCAGTGGAAGCCGAATCCACTTGTCGGAGTAAAAAATTTTTTTAACAAATTATAGGAAAAACAGTCTATGTACCTATGTCGATATTAATGGTAAAAATTAGATAAAAAAAATTTTAGTATTGATAATAGACAATGCTCAGAAGTGGCGTAGCAAGGATTTCATTTCGAGGGGGCGGGCCGGGGTGGGGGGGAGAAAAACTGTCACATAAACGGTGCGAAGCGCCGCCGCTTGCGCCGCGTAGCGGCGTCAGCCCACGCGAAGCATTGGCTGGCGGGTTTGGGGGGTGTCCCCAAGCTTTTTGTTAAAGGGTTTAAACTTTAAAACAGCCATTATTAAACCTATATATCTCATAATATGTGAGTTTTAATATGTATATAGTATTGTAATTCAATATCTAAGTCAAAGGCATATCTTAGTTTCAATACATGCCTTAGCTATGTATTGAATACTACAATCTATCGAAATTAAAAAACTAATATAAATTATCGATGTACACTTCATGATGAAAAGTTTCAGTTTTAGAGCATTTTTTGCTTTTAGAACGCATCAGGATTGCTTCTGAATTTATATTTAAAGAAAAAAAAATTCTCCTAAAATTCAAAAAAACGTAAGAGTCCTCCTAACGAAAAAATCCGGCTTCGCTAGATTTTGGGGAGGGGAGCAGACGCCCCCCCACGCCCCCTCCCCATAGATGAACAAAGGGGGGAGGTAGGATGGGGTCCACCCCCCCTAGCCTCGAAATTTGGGGTTCCCCCCTTGAAAAAAATCCAGGGGCCCCCCTCCCCCCAAATTTTCAAATTTTTTACCCCTGACCCCCCTCTAGATTTTAAAATCTGATCCCCCCCTCCCCTCTCGAGAAAATTTTAATTACTTTTTTATACTAAATTTTCTTCCAAAAACGTAAATTTTTAAGACAAATTGATGTTTTAACACCCTTTTTATACCTAAATATCGCTTTTTATTCAATAAAATGTAGTATTATCTTATGAAAAAACTATTATTAAACATTTAATGGTTTAAAAGTATTTTGTTTCGGAAATTGGACCCCCCCTGACCCCCCTCTCGTTTTAAAAATCTTCCACCCCGGGTCGACCCCCCTAGAAAGCTAGGGGGGGGGTTCGACCCCCCCTAGGACCCCCTCCTAGATTTTGAAATGTCATTTACCCAGGGTAAACACCCCCTAACTTTTTAACCGTGTTCATCTATCTATGCCCCTCCCCCTGGCTACGGACTTGATATTGGTACCTATTAAGTAAACAGCAAAACAAAACAATCCCTCCTGCAATGCAATGTGTAATACTGCACCTTTAAAACTAGTTTTTTTACTAATAAAATGGATTTTTTAGACTTGGGGGAATTTTCGGGGGAATTTTTTAAATTGCAAAGATGTTTCTGTTTTTTTAACAAACTTTTGGGGGAATTCAGGGGAATTTTTTTCCGATTTTGGGGGAATTTTTCTTTGAAAACCTGGCAACCCTGGGCTCAAAATTCGGGTTCATACCAAAATTCGTGCGCGGAAATTCGTGCGCACGAATTTCGTGCGCTATTTCAATTTTTTTTTGTTTTTTAGGTTTTGCTTAGGCTTAGTAATGATAAATCGGTAAAAAACTGAGTTTAAATCTGCGTTTAAAGCAAAACAAATTTTGTTGTCTATGGTTTTGGTGATCCATGTGACTTTCAAATTTTTAGTTTTTTCCAAATTTTTTGAGTTCTTTAGATTTCTACCATTGTTAAAACATAGTTTTTAATTTAATTTGTTTGTTTACAAATTTTTTTTATTAACATAAATTGAAAAAGGCCATTTTTTGGGTATAAATTGGTTTATAACTTGTTTTGATAAGCTCAAATCTTAAAAATAAGCGCAAAAACGAAGTCTGCGTGTCTGATTTAGTGTACAAATATATTTTATAAGTGTATTTTACTTTAGGATTGGTCAAATCTAATTTTGGGACGCGTATGGGAATCATACCCCTTGGTTTTCCTAAACAACCTAAGCAAAACCTCAAAATCGAACAAAACATTAAATTTAACTAGATTTCAAGGTTTTGTTTGTTTGCTTAGGAAAACTAAGGTCTAAAGTCCTTAACGATTATTTGTGAGTTTTATCACGCTAATTTACTTAAAAAATAACAGTTTTAAGCAATCCATCTTTCTGGTGACCACTTGAATGGGTTATTCTTGAAGAATGCCGTTAATTTTATGTGCTAAAACAAGTCAAAAAGATAAATGCCAGAAAAAAGAAATACCAGGCAAAAGTTAAAACCAATTTAAAGCTACTTTTTTAAAATTATTTGCAAGTAATCTTTGTGTTTGTTGATTTTAAAAAAATTCTATTAAAAAGAAAAATGTTTATAAATACTTTATAATGGTAAAAGAATAAATTTATGGCTCTCTGCCACCTTAAACCCTCGAGAATAAATATAGGATAATAAAACCCAGGCGATATAATTTGCTGTTGACAAAAACTTGAAATTAATTATCTGGATAGGTTGGTTACAAAAATTTTTTCACATAAAAAAGAAGCACGGTTTTTTTATTACCCAAAAAAAGGTTTAAAAATAAAGCCACAAAATTGAACACTTTTATGCTCTCAAAGCACTCTTCCCAAAAATTAGCTTTGCCCGGGTTTTATACTCTCAGATGCTATTGGCAAATGCCATAAAAATATTTTTATTTAATTCTTGGCTCACTCACTGTATTAAAATGTTTTATTCTTAAACTTTTGCCAAAATGTAAAAGCACTAAAAAATAAAGTTTTATAACTTAAATTTCTGGTCAAGTGTAGATTTAAATACAATTTTTTTTAACCGCCGGGTATTATTCCCTGCTATCTGGAGAGAATAAAACCCGGGCGAAAAGTCCCGGGCAGCCGGGCGGCCGGGCAATAGCAGGGGATAAAACCCAGGTGGTTTAAAAAAATCGTATTTAAATGTACATTTGACCAGAAATTAAGTTATAAAACTTAAGTTTAGTTGTTTTACTACATTTGGGCCAAATTTTATGGATAAAACTTTTTCTTTTAGCGAAATTTAAATAAAAATATTTTTATGGCATTGTGCCAATGGCATCCCAGAGTATAAAACCCGGGCGAAGGTGATCTTTAGAAAGAGTGAGACATCGCGAGGATAAAAGCCGGGCGGTCAATTTTTTTTATTTTAAAACATTTATTGAACAATATTTATATTTATTTATTTTTTTGTTTTTTTTTTTTTTTGGTTTAACAATGCTAAATATATTTTTTATTTTTTTTTTATTTTTTTTTTTTTTAATTGTTTGCGAATTCTTTGAGGCTCTAACTTGCTTTTTGTATTTTAAAAAAAATTTTTTTAGCAAAAATATTAGATAGTTATTTTTATGGCTATGTGCCAAAACAAGTTCAAAAAGATAAAAGCCGGGCGATCCTTAAAGAAAAACCGGGCAAAGGTTAAAACCAATTTAAAGCTACTTTTTTAAAATTGTTTGAAAAAAATCTTTGTGTAAAAGCAAGTTAGAGCCTCAACGAATTCGCAAACGATTAATTCAGCTGTGTTTATTGTTCAATAAATCTTTTAGAATAAAAAAAATTAACCGCCCGGTTTTTATCCTCGCGATGTCCCACCGTGTCTAAAGATCACCTTCGCCCGGGTTTTATACTTTCAGATGCCATTGGCACAATGCCATAAAAATATTTTTATTTAATTTTCGCTAAAATAAAAAGTTTTATCCATAAAATTTGGCCCAAATGTAATAAAACAACTAAACTTCAGTTTTATAACTTAATTTCTGATCAAGTGTACATTTAAATAAATTTTTTTAAACCACCCGGGTTTTATCCCCTGCTATTGTCCGGCCGCCAGGCCGCCTAAGACTTTTCGTTCGGGTTTTATCCTCTCTTTCTATTATGACCATTTTTAAATTTTAATTAATGCCTAATAGTGTCTTTTAAAAAATGCTTATAAAGTAGTTAATAATAAATATAGTATAATATAGGCAGCTGGTTAAATTATTATAGTTTTAACGTTAAAATAACAGCGATTAATAAATTTGTGATGTTGTTCGTTTATAACATTGTTTTTAATTATATTTCTGCTGCAAGAAACTTGTTAAATTTCCGTACTAGTATAAAATTATTGTAAAACAAATTAATTGATTGATTAGTTACACATAAATTTACCGCAATGTCAGACAAGGAATTATCTGAAGATGATGCTGATAATGAGTGTCAAAAATCACAAGGTTAAATTCATTAGTTATGTATGTGCGTTTTTTGGTTTGTTTTGTTTTTGGTGGTTTGTTTTGTTGTTGTTTTGGTTTTGTTTTTGTTTGTTTTTTTTTTGTTTTTTTGTTTTTTTTTTTTTTTTTTTTTTTTTTTTTTTTTTTTTTTTTTTTTTTTTTGGTTTTTTGGTTTCTTTTTTTTTTTTTTTTGTGCTTTAAAATCAAATTATTTATTATGACATATAAAAATCATATTATGGCTTTGTCACTATTTGGTTTGTTACGTTGCCTTTTATTATATTATATATTATATTACCTTAAATAACATAAATTGTAACGGTGACGTGCAAATTCTCCATAAAAGTTGTGATAATTCCCCATATCATTTAAAAATGCGTTTCCAAACTAAATTTTGTTTTAGAAACTTAATTTTAAAACGTTAAAAAATATTTTATTTGTTTGCTCCTAAGAAGCAAAGCCCTAAAATCAAGCTTAATTTTATTATAGTAAATTTTATTTGTATTTTGTAAGTAGGGATGTAATAATGTGCCCAACATCCGCAAACATCCGCACTATTTTTGACATCCGCATCAGCATCCGTGGATTTGTTAGCTCACATCCGCCGATATGTATATTATATTGCTTATTTTTACTTCTTAAATTAGCTAATACCTAATTTTTTATAAATTTCTAACCTTCTTTAAGCCAAAGTTTTGATGTCTAAATGAGTTCTTGAGCCGTAAAAAGCTTAAAAAGCAATAAAAATAAAAAGATTTTTAGCTAAAATCAGCGTTTTTTTACTTATTTTTTCTTTCAAAATTAAAAAAAACAATATGGATAACATGCACTCCAGCCAGAACTAAAAACGATATAGTAGGGATGCTTTTCATTGACATCAGCATCTGGGGATTTCCGTTTCCAAAAATCCGCATCCACAGATGCCAAAAATGACATCCGAGCACATCTCTATTTGTAAGTGTTAACATTAAAAAAAATAGCTATCGCAGCATACATGAGCATAGGGAGAGGGGGGAGGTAGGGTGGGATCCATCCACCACCCCCCCCCCTCTAGCCTCGAAAATTCGGATTCCCCCTAGAAAAAAAATCTAAGTGGGCCCCTCCAACCAAAATTTTTAAATTTTGACACCCTACCCCCATCTGAAATTCTAAATCTCCCACCCCCCGTCTTCCGAGAAAAATTATGGGTATGAATTTAGGTCAAAATTTACTGTCACAACACAGTTTTGTAGTAAAAAACAGTACTTTGTCTTTCTATACATAAATACCTATTTTAGTATATAAAATTCTATATTAGTGCTAAAAAACTTAAATGATTTTATGTAACTTTGTTTGGAAACCAGACCATGGGCAGACCTGTGCACGGTCTGGAAATGCCCCCCCGTTTTATTGGAGTATTCCACCCCCCCCGTTTTATTGCCCCCCTGCCAAAACCCCCAACTATAAGGGGAAGAGTATAACCCTGACCCCCTCTGCCCATCTGATCTATGCATGTATATATCGCACAGGGACGTACCCAGAGTTTCATTTTGGGGGGGGGGGGGGGGGGATTTTAGTACAAAAAAAAAATTTCGGGGGGGGGGGGGGGCGGAGGCATCCATGGGCACGGGGGGGGGGGGTTGGGGGGGTTAACCGTTAACCCCCCCCCCAAATTCTGAGAAGTGGGGTTTAACCCCCCCCCCCCTACTCCGAAGTGGGGGGGGGGGGAGAAAAAGTTAACCCCCCCAATTTTGGAAAAATGAAGAAAAAAAAATGTCTTTAAAATGACTTCTAACTGCCTCCAAACTTAAGTTTTGAGGTCAAAATGAATGTTTTAAGCAGTAAAAAGCTCAAAAATGCAATAAAAAGGGCTTTTTGACCTAAAATTAGTGTTTTTAACCTATTTTTCCTTCAAAATCGAAAAACGATATGGGTAAAATGCACTCCAGAAAAAAAACGATATGGGTATTCAGACCTGTGCACGGTCTGAAAATGCCCCCCCCCCGTTTTATTGGAGGATTTGCCCCCCCCGTTTTATTGCCCCCCCCCCCCCCCGCCAAAAAATGAAAAAGTACCCTAAAAAATACGACGCCATTTTTGACCTATGATGACGCCATCATCGCGAATTTTTTGCAGTTTTTAGCCTATTTCAATGTATTTTAAGCCATTTTAGACCTATTTTTACCTTATTTCCGCTTTTTTTCTCCTTTTTCCCTTTTCCCTTCTTTTTTCTCTCTTTTTTTTTCTTTTTTCTCTCTTTTTTTTCTTTCCCCCCTGCTCGCCCCCCCCCCCCGTTTTATTGCCCCCCCCCGTTTCAAAAAAGTTGCCCCCCCCCCCCCGCCCCCCCCCCGTTTTGGAATTGCATTGCCCCCCCCCGTTTTAACCCCCGGGGGGGGGGGGGCCGTGCACAGGTCTGGGTATTTTGCGTTTCTCGGATTTTAACCCCCCCTAATTTGGGGTTTAACCCCCCCCCCACTCCGGACCAACTTGCCCCTGTATGGGCGGAGCCCCCCCCCCGCAATTTTGGGGGGGGGGGGGCGGTGCCCCCCCCCCCTTAATTTTTGAAAACGTTAAAAAAGCAGGGATAAACGTAGATAAAGCTGTATAATACACTGTTTTTGGCCTAATAACCCATTATCTAATGTTTTTAGCGGTAAAAACATGTTTTCTTAGTTAAAAATTACATAAGCACACATTGATAGAGCCTTTTTACAAAAAAGGAATTTAGAGACGTTAGTTTCAGACCCCTTGGCTAAACCCACATTGTAAACCAAAGCACATGAGCAGCATCTCGGCTCCATGTTTTCTAGGGTACCTACCTATATGAAAAAAATCCGAGCCAACGCTATAGGCGGCAGGAAAATTTAGGAGGGAGAGGTACATAAATCAACCAATATGATTGTTTGTTTTGCTTTCTGTGTAGTACTTATTACTTATAAAAATTATTGTACTAACTTTAAAATAACATTAGCATCAGGCAACATAAATAACGAGATATATATGTATGTATACTATAGAAAGTGACCGCTGAGCGAAGCGAAGCGGAACAAATTTTTGGTTTTTGGGGGTCCATTGGGGTACTAAAATTATTTTAAAGTTTGGCGCCGAGCGATTAGCGAGGCGCTAGAAAATTTTGAATTTTTAGCCTCTGAAAACCCCCAAATTTTACTATCTGGCGACCATTTCGGGGGGGGCCGCCCCCAACCACTATCCTTATTTTTCCTCCTGTCCGACCGTTTCGGGGGGGGGGACGCGGCCGCCCCCCTCCCCGCCCCCCTGGCTACGTCCCTGGTATCGCATTATAATATTTATGGGTAATTGGCACTACTTCATATGGAATTTGTACTGTTTATGAGCATAGGTGAGAAAGGGGGGTAGGGTGGGGTCCACCCCCCTAGCCTCGAAATTTTGGGACACCCTAGACGAAAATCTAGGGCCCCCCCTCCCCCCAAATTTCCGAATTTTTTACCCCTGACCCCACCTCTAGATTTTAAAATCTGACCCCCCCCTCCCCCCTCAGGAAAATTTTAGGTACCTTTTTTATACTAAATTTTCTTCCAAAAACGTGAATTTTCATTACATATTCATGCTTTTACACCCTTTTTATACATGAATATGGCTTTTTATTCAATAAAATGTAGTATTATCCTATAAAAAGAACAATTATTAAAGTTATTATGGTTTAAAACTGTTTTGCTTTGGAAACCGGACCCCACCTGACCCTCCTCTAGATTTCAAAATTTCGCACCCCGGGTCGACCCCCCAAAAAGCTAGGGGAAGTCCGGACCCCCCTTTTAGAATTCAAAATTTGATTTACCCCGGGTAAATGACCCCCCCTAGCTTCCCGGATCGTTCTCACCTATGTTTATGAGGATTTTGGCCTATGTGGAATTTGTCCACAGGGAAGTTTGTACGGAACGGAGCCATTGTAACGCTGACTTTTTATTAAAAAAACTTTTTTTAAGCAAAAATTTTTATATTTATAATTTGTGCTTGTTTTTAATTATTTATTTTTAGTTCGTCAATTTAATATTTATTTAGCACTTTTATTAGTTTGGCACTTTTTAACAAATTTTATCTAACAAAAAAATAAGTTAAAGCGTTGTTCGCCATATTATAAGTTTAAATTAGAGGTCTGAAATTTACTTCAGCAGTAATTATTCAACAGAGATATAAAGCTGTGATGATAACTTTGCCATATTATTTAAAACGAGAGAATTAAAATGGCGTGATCTTGAAAAATGCTTAAAAATATGTTTTCCTCTTGGAATCCAAGAAAAAACCTGCAATAAATCTTAGCTAAACAACTAAATACTAGGTGTAAGTGTATCAGTGCAGCAACCCGGGGGATAACAAAATTAGAACCGCATAACTGTAACTCACTACGTTCCCAACCACCCCCCCCGTGGTTTTATTGGGGAGCATGGAGGGGCAGTTTTTTTTTAAACGGGGGGGGGGGAACGTGGGAGGAACAAGCAGAGGAGAAAAAAAAGAAGGAAAAAAGGACGTAAAACAGAAATTTATATAAAACTAGGTCTAAAATGGCTTAAAATGCATTGCATTAGGCTAAAAATTGCTAAATTTTTGCAATGATGGCGTCACAATAGGTCTAAAATAGCGTCATAATTATTGGGTACTTTTTCATTTTTGGGCGGAGGGGGGAGGGGAACAACATACATGGGCACGGAGGGACGGAGGGGTGTGGGCCGCGGGGAATTAACCTCCCAAATTCTGAGATGGGGTTTTAACCCCTTCCCAAAAGTGAAAAATTTTGGAATTTAAAAAAAAGAAAAAAAATGTCTTTAAAACGACTTCTAACTGCCTTCAAACTTAAGTTTTGAAGTCAAAATGAATGTTTTAGGCAAAAAAGCTCAAAATTTAAATAAAAGGTCTTTTTGACCTAAAATTAGTGTTTTTTACCTATTTTTCTTTCAAAATCGAAAAACAATATGGTTAAAATGCACCCCAGAAAAAAAAATATATGTATAATGCGTTTCTCGGATTTTACCTTCCCCCTGCCCCCATACATTATGGGGGGTTGGAGGAGGTGAAGGTGAACCCCCCAAATTCTGAGAAGGGGGTTTAACCCCCCCCCACTTAGAAGTGGGGGGGGAGGAAATGGTTAACTCCCCCCAATTTTGGAAAAATGAGGAAAAAATGTCTTGACTTCTAACTGCCTCCAAACTTAAGTTTTGAGGTCAAAATGAATGTTTTAAACAGTAAAAAGCTCAAAAATGCAATAAAAATGGTTTTGACCTAAAATTAGCGTTTTTTTACCTATTTTTTCTGTAAAATCGAAAAATGATATGGGTATTTTGCGTTTCTCGGATTTTAATCCCCCCTAATTTGGGGTTTAACCCCCCAGTCCAGGATGATTTACCCATGTATGCCTGCCCCCCCCGAATTCCGGGTTTAATCCCCCACTCTGATGTCCGAACCAACTTGCTCATGTATGGGACGCAGCCACGAGTATTCCTACGGGAGCAATTCCAGACCATGAACAGGTCTGTGTCCCTTTCTCTGTCCACCTTTTTTTGTCATATCAACAAAAGAACCTATCCTGAGTGTTTTACCTATTAAAAGCTCAAATTTCATAGCGAAAACCTAAAAGAATTTAAAACTGCGCAATTGTAGCCTTTTTAAGATTGAAATGTAATTTATTAAGTGTTTAGCTTGATTTTAGGATTTACGGCTTGTTTATGATGCAGGGTTTAGTTTTAACCGATATGCAAAAAAATGTCTAAGTTGTAGGTTGAAACATTCCTCTGCACTGCACCAATGGGCAATGATATTAAATTATTGACCCCAAATTTTAGACTCATTTTGGCAAATCCCATAAAAATATTTTAGTTGTTAGTTGTTAGCATTCATGCTTAGAAACTTTTAAATTTATTTATTTTTATTATCGCGCTTTTTTATAAGTAAATGAACTGTTTTATAACTCACTTTTTATTGCCGTTATCGGGCCGTTGTTTGAAGCTTTGTATCTTGTATTTCGCTTCTGCCGCTTTTAGGCTGGCCCGAACTGCTTTTAAGCCACCGAATCGCGGTCTGAGTCGTGTCTTTTTTCTTCTAGCGTCGTCGCACGGACGCGCGTCTCCAAGCGGATCAACAGCCGGTCACAAAAAGCACCCTGCGCTTTGCCCGTTTCTGCCATCCTTTTGCCCGATTTTTCAAAAGCGCACGGTTTCCGCCGGGGCGAACCCGCCGCCTTCTCCGATCATGACGCATTATGAAAATCTCAAAGTGACAATAGTCGGCTCGGGAAACTGGTAGGAACGAGTATTAATTTCCTAAAATTCATTTTTATTATTGAATCTTATATGAGATTAAAAATTGATTTGAAGTTTTATTATATCCTAAAAGTTTGGCAGTAGGATTTCCATTTCATTCATAGGTGAAAAAGGGGGGGCAGGGTGGGGTCCACCCCCCCCTAGCCCCGAAATTTTGGGACCCCCCTAGACGAAAATCTAGGGGCCCCACCCCTCCCCCCAAATTTCCGAATTTTTTACCCCTGCCCTGACCCCCTTCTAGATTTTGAAATCTGACCCCCCCCCCCCTCGGGAAAATTTTAGGTACTTTTTTATACTAAACCTACTTCCAAAACCGTGAATTTTTACCAGACAGTCATGATTTTACACCCTTTTTATACATGAATATGGCTTTTTATTCAATAAAATGTAGTATTATCCTATACAAAGAACAATTATTAAAATTATTATGGTTTAAAACTGCTTTGGACACCGGACCCCACCTGACCCCCCTCTTGATTTAAAAATTTCGCACCCCCCTGGGACCCCCCTTCTAGAATTCAAAATTTAATGTACCCCGGGTAACCACCCCCCCCCCCTAGCTTCCCCGACCGTGCTCACCTATGATTCCATTCCATGCGACATGATGACCCATGAACTTCCACCTCCACCCATCTATAGCCACGAGGTAAAAAAGTGAAGTATACTAAGAAGGAGTTTATTCCCGCCCGCCACTCGAGGAGGAAGGGGCTGTAAGTCAGACAGAATAGAGGTAATTAAAACCTGGTTCTCACCGTAGTGACAAGTGACAAAGCGTTTCGGGCGCGTTCACTCCACCGTCACACTGTCACCATAGATGAACAAAGGGGGGGGCCCCCCCCCCCGGGGGGGGGGGGAGGGGGGGGGTGGGGGGGGGGGGGGGGGGGGGGGGGGGGGGGGGGGCGGGGGGGGTTGGGAGGTTTGTCTCAGGGGGGGGGAGGGTGGGGGGTGGGGGCGCGGGGGGCGCTCGGGGGGGGCGTCGGGGGGCGGGGAGAGAGGAGGAGAAAATGTTAATGTTAAATGCTTAAATTAAAGCTAAAAAGCGTGGGGGGGGGGGGGGGGGAGGGTTGGGTGTGGTCCACCCCCCCCTAGTCTCGAAATTTTGGGGGCACCCACCTAGAAAAAAATCCAGGGGCCCCCCTCCCCTCAAATTTTCAAATTTTTTACCCCTGACCCCCCTCTAGATTTTAAAATCTGACCCCCCTCCTCCCCTCTCGAGAAAATTTTAAGTACTTTTTTATACTAAATTTTATTGCAAAAACGTGAATTTTTAACACAAATTCATGTTTTTACACCCTTTTGATACCTAAATATTGCTTTTTATTCAATAAAATGTAGTATTATCTTATAAAAAACTATTATTAAATATTTAATGGTTTAAAAGTATTTTGTTTCGGAAATCGGACCCTACTTTACCCCTCTCTAGGTTTTGAAATCTTCCACCCCGGGTCGACCCCCCTAGAAAGCTAGGGGAGGTTCGACCCCCCCTAGAAAGCTAGGGGGGTTCGACCCCCCTAGGACCCCCTCCTAGATTTTGAAATTTCATTTACCTGGGGTAAACACCCCCCTAGCTTTTTGACCGTGTTCATCTATGACTGTCACTTTTACACCTGCAGTCTGAACGCGTTGTCACTTGTCATTTCAGTGTGAACTAAGCCATGAGTTGTTTTTTTTGTTTGAAAAATTGCTAAAAATTACTTTCAAAAAAACGATGTTATACAGTGCCACTGCCACACACTCTGTCTGTCGTTGTGTGAAAACTTCTTCTTCCTGCTTACAAATTTCTAATAAAAAATCTCGTTTAAGTAAACCGCAAACTCCGGTGGTATCCTGCACACATCAGTGCAAAAAAACATGAAGCAAAAAACCATGAAATCAAATAAAAAACAAAATTACGGTTTAGGGGCTCGGCCATCGCTCGAATCGTGGGAGAAACTGCAAAAACCCAGGATGCGTTCAACGAGACAGTCACCATGTGGGTGTACGAAGAAATGATCAACGGGCAAAAGCTCTCCGAAATTATTAACAGAACGCACGAAAATGTGAAATACTTACCAGGAAAACTGATGCCTCCAAATGTGGTAGGTCAAAGTTACATATTGAGTAGACGGTACTTGGCAGTTGTATTATTATATCTTTGATGCTCCTTCAGACCTGTGCACTGCCCCCCCGGGGGTTAAAACGGGGGGGGGGCAATTCCAAAATGGGGGGAGCATGAGGGGCAACTTTTTTGAAATGGGGGGGGGCAATAAAACGAGGAGGGGCAAGCAGGGGGAAAGAAAAATAGAGAAAAAAAGATGGGAAAAGGGATAAAAGGGACAAAAAAAAGCGAAAATAAGCTAAAAATAAGTCTAAAATGGCTTAAAATACATTGAAATAGGCTAAAAACTGCAAAAAATTCGGTCAAAAATGGCGTCGAATTTTTAGGGTACTTTTTCATTTTTTGGCGGGGGGGAGGCAATAAAACGGGGGGGGGCGGCAAATCCTCCAATAAAACGGGGGGCATTTTCAGACCGTGCACAGGTCTGCTCCTTTACTTTTTGGATATCTTAAAAAACATCCCGGAGTCCCCCAATTTTTCACTAATTCCATTTCTATGTAAAAATCCAGAGTAATGCCATAAATTATTGTGTCAAATTTATTTTGTTAGCAAAATTAACTTATAATACGATAAAAAAAGTCATAAAAAAGTGAATGAAATAAGTTTCAAACTTATTTTATTATAAGAAAAATAATTCAAGCTCCAATAAGCTCAAAATCATTTTAAAGTTTACATAAGCGTTATTGAAGAGGCGGAAGTGCGAAGCATTCTGCTCTTTAAATATCCATGATATTAGAGGTTTGGTTTCATAGGTTGGCAGCCTTTCGGATTTGGGGGGGGGGGTGTCCGGCAAGACCCAAATTTTGAGGGGGGGTGTACCCAATATTTCCGCGCTGCCTTAAAATGGGCTTAAAACGCGTAAAAAATGTAAAACAAGCTTGTAAATGCTTTAAAACTATGTAAAATTAAAATAAGACCTTATTGCAACTTATAAATTTTATTTTTTTAATTCTTTTAATAATAATGTGTTTATATATTCTTATAATTAGATTAGAAATCATATTTTTTGTAATTTAATAATTATGGAATAAGGTGTCTACAGAGCGGCTTCCACGCAGCGACACTGCCCAGATCCAGAAATGGAAATGGTCAACAGCTCTACCTCTTTTCCAGTCAATCGGGCGATTTCCGCCACTGCTGACTGCCAATGCGATACTGCACATTCTTTTTCTATAATCGGCGGCCAAAATGGCTGCCGAAAAAACTGATGACTCTTTCCGGAGACATTCATCCAAACCCCGGCCCCAACAAGATGCAATATTTTTGTGCAAACTGTAATAAAACTGTTAACAGAAACAGCGTCCAATGCACCAAATGTAACAATTGGGTGCATCTAAAATGCAGCAACCTACAAAGCCTAAAACATTACAACCAAAATTTTTCTTGTAACAACTGCACGCTCTCTCCACTTTGCAAAACAAACTCCAAAAATTCTACCTTAAATATTTTGCAATTTAACGCCAACGGAATCTCCAACAAACTACAAGAACTAACAAACTTTTTCATAAATCACAACATTCACATAGCTGCCATCCAGGAAACAAAACTCTCACCAAAATCCAAAGATCCACATATTCCCAACTACACAACTATCAGGAAAGACAGAAATTCCAATGGAGGTGGTCTACTCTTTTTTGTACACCATTCGATCAACTACAAAATTAACTTGGACACTCAACAGAACGACCCACATGCAGAAATGCATGGTATCCACATTCTCTTCAACAATACTGACCTCTCAATCACCAACCTATACATTCCACCGTCCAGCTCCTGCACCACCAATTACCAGCCAAATATAGCCAATCTTCTAAACAATCAGGATAGTATCATTCTTGGAGATATCAATGCACACCATGAACTCTGGCACTCAAGCCTCACAGACGCCAGAGGCGACTACATTGCAAACATCATCAACAACTCTAACATGGCATCTCTAAACACAAACACACCAACACGCATCCCTTCAAATGGGAATCCAACATCGCCAGATATCTCCCTCATCTCAGACTCACTCCTTACCTCCTCGGACTGGAAAACGGTTACCACATTGAGCTCCGACCACCTCCCAATCATCGTCAGCCTTCAAACCAATCAGACAATAGCACCTAAAACCAGGAAAACTTTCACCAACCTCAATAAAGCCAATTGGACCAACTACAAAAACGAAATAGAAACTAAATTACTGAATATCCCAGCTCCCACAGAAGTCAAAAAAGATGAAAAAACGTTTAGAAATATATTAATCAAAGCTTCCTCACACAACATACCAGCCGGTCGTCACAACAATTTTCAAGCCAACCTTACTCCAGAAACCATAAAACTTATCAATGAAAGAGACAATCTACGCAAAACTAACCCACTTTCACACCAAATACAAGAGCTCAACCAAAAAATTCACATCCAAATCCGCACCAACGCTGCCAAAAAATGGCATTCATATCTGGACACTTTCAGCCATAAAACCAACTCCTCTAAACTTTGGAAAACCATAAAATCACTGGATAACAAACAGCCACCCATCCCAAATTGCGCAATAAACTTCAATGGAAACTTAATCAACGACCCTCAATTACTAGCAAACAACTTCAACAAACAATTTACTCCAAACAAACCTTTCAAAACACCTAAAGAAAATCGAAAATTAATCAGAAGCATTAAAAAAATCAAACAAGAACCTAAAACTATCACAACCATAGAAGTAGAAAATGCCATAAAATCATCTAACAACTCCAAAGCTTTTGGTCCTGACAACCTAACCATTTTCCACCTTAAAAACCTTGGTCCTCTTGGCATTCAATATCTAACTGATCTGTTCAACCTATCACTAAAAACAAATAGCATACCTACAATCTGGAAAACTGCAACCATAATACCACTTGGCAAACCCGGAAAGGATCTCCTCATCTCTAATTCTTACAGACCAATCTCACTTCTCTGCCCAGCAATAAAAGTTTTTGAAAAAATAATCCAACCGATCCTTCTCCAACATCTACAACACCATCCAGATCAGCACGGTTTCAAACCCAAACACTCAACAGCTACTGCTCTCCTTCAACTTACCAACGAAATAGCAACCGGTTTCAACCAAAAAGCTCCACCCAAACAAACAATAGTAGCAGCCTTGGACCTTACCAAGGCCTTTGACACCATCAGCATAGAAATTTTAATCAACAAGATAGCAAACAGCACACTCCCAGCCTATCTAATCAGATGGCTAAGTGGTTATCTCAGAGGCAGAATCAACAAAACTTCATTCAGAGACTCAATCTCCAAACCCAGGATAGTACAAACAGGCGTGCCTCAGGGCTCAGTCATTTCACCAACCCTCTTCAACTTCTACATATCGGACATACCTCCCCCACCTGCCGGCGTCAAAATCGTCTCCTATGCTGACGACACCACAGTCTACTCCACTGGAAACGACATAGCCAATATGGAAACAAATCTCACCAATTATCTCAACACTCTAAATCAATACCTGAATCTCAACCACCTCAAACTATCAACAGAAAAATCAACAGTTACACTTTTCTCTCCATCTTCACAAGAATACAACTACCACCCAAACGTGACCATACAAAACCAACTTTTACCGCTCAACAAAAACCCCAAAATCCTAGGTGTCACTTTTGATCCAAAACTAACCTTCAACAACCACATCACCACCATCAACAACAGGGCATCTAGACGCAATAGCATCCTCAAAGCCCTAGCTGGGACCAGCTGGGGACAACAAAAAGAAACAATAGTAGCCTCATACAAAGCTATAGGGCGTCCCATCCTCAACTACGGAACACCAATATGGTCACCAAACCTTTCAAAATCCCATTACCAGAAACTTCAATCAACACAAAACTCAGCCCTCAGGATAGCAACTGGTTGCCATAAAATGGCCTCACTAGATCATCTTCATCAAGAAACTAAAGTACTACCAATTGAAAACCACACATCTCTCCTTGCAACACAATTTCTCGCCAAGACTATGCAACAGACTCACCCATCCAACAAAATCACAGCAAACAAATCTAGGCCAAGAGAAATGAAACACACCCTCCAATCAAAATATGGCCCCATAGCAGAAAGTTTCTTCAACCCAACTCTCACCGAAAAAGCCATCCGGACTAACATTCACACCTATTTCGTAAAAGAATCTCTATCTCAACTACAACCCAATCCTCTACTAAAAAGCAAACCCCATGAAATACACAAAAGCGAACAACACCTTCCAAGAAAACTAAGAGCACTCCTGTCACAACTGAGATCCGGATTTTGTCATCATCTAAATTCATACAAATCAAGAATAAACCCACTAATCAAAAATGAATGCCCAAAATGCCACCAGAAACCGCATGATGTCCACCACCTTTTCAACTGCACCAAAAATCCTACCACACTAACAGTAGAAGACCTATGGTTTCAACCCGCAAAGGCAGCAGCATTCCTGGAGGAAATTACTTGAAAACACTGGCTATGCTAACTAACTTGTTTGGTTTGAGAGGCTGGCTCCTGCATGGTGGTTGCCTGAGCTGGGGGGGTGGGGTGAAAGGGGGTGGGGGGTTTGGTTGGGAGTGTGAATTTTGTTTTTTTTTTTTTGATTTTTTTGAGTATTTCGAGAATTCTAACTAAGTAGAAGAGAGTGCGGCGGGGGCGGGGGGGGGGGGTGTGGGTGGCGGCCCCCCCCTTTGGGTTGCGGAGGTAAAAATTGGGGGTCGAGGAAACAATTTTAAAATTTCCCCCTGCGTTCCCCTCGCTCAGCGCTCGACATTTATACCTTTTTACAAAATTTGGTGATGTTTTTACGAATTTCAAAGAAATTTTGAGAAATTTTTTCGTGCTATCGCGCGTTTTTTTGTGTTATACCTTTTTAAACCGGATTTTTTTCGAGTTTCTTTTAAAAAAACAATGCAAATAACAACAAAAAGAATCACCTAGCGCGAAGCGCAAAAAATTTTACCCTTTTTTAATGTATTTTTTACGGTATTTTGAAAATTTGGAGTACAACCCCCTACAACCCCCCCCCCTTTCGAAAAATTTGTATGGAGTACAACCCCCCCCCCCTTTCCGAAATCCTGGCTACGCCCCTGATAAGCGTCTAGCGCTAAGTGGAACAAAACGCGTGTGAACCCTCAAATTTTTACTTCCGATGGACCAAAAAGGGGGTGGAGGGCACCCCTATAACCCTCCTCCTGGTTAGGGTGGATAAGACTTCACAGTACCCTTCCCCTCACCATTCCCACCTATGGTAGGAAGCATTAAGCATATATACATGGGTAAGTTGGTCCGTGGTGGGGGGAGGGGTGAAACCCGGAATTTGGGGAGGGGAGGGGTTGAAATCTGAGAAATTCATTTTACCCATATCGTTTTTTGATTTTAAGGGAAAATGGGTAAAAACGCTAATTTTAGCTCAAAAAGCCCTATTTATTGCATTTTTTGAGCTATTTATTGCTTAAAACATTCATTTTAACCTTACAACTTAAGTTTAGAGCTGGAGGCAATTAGAAGTTATTTTAAAGAGATTTTTTTCTTCATTTTTCCAAAATTGGGGAAGGAGTTTTTCTCCCCCCCCCTTCTCAGTGGGGGGAGGGTTAAAACCCCCATTTCAGAACTTGGAGGAAGAGGGGTAAAGCCATAGGTGGGCAGCTTCTCGGATTTTGGGGGGATATAAGGGGGGTCAAATTTTAGGGGGGGGGGGTGTCCGGCAAGACCCAAATTTTGAGGGGGGTGTACCCAATATTTCCGCGCTGTCTTAAAATGGGCTTAAAACGCGTAAAAAATGTAAAACAAGCTTATAAATGCTTTAAAACTGTGAAAAATTAAAATAAGACATTATTGCAAGTTATAAATTTTATTTTTTAATTCTTATATAATAATAATGTGTTTATATATTCTTATAATTAGATTATAAATCATAGTTTTTTTTAATCATTACGTAATAATAGAATAGTAATATTATTGTCTTGATTATAAAGTCAAGTATCACAAACTTTTTAATCCATAATCTTATATTTAATTAAAGATTATATACATACATGGGCGTAGCCAGAAGGGGAGTCTAGACCCTTCTGTTAGGTCGGCAAAAGGAAAAATTTGGGGTTAGACCCTCCCCCCCCCTTTTGCAGTGGCGTGCCCAGGATTTCATTTGGGAGGGTTGTCTGGGGGGCACTACTAACCCTGAAGGGGGGTCTAGGGTGGGGGCGGCAGCCCCCAGATATGGGGAGTCTGGGGGGCGAGAGCCCCCCAGCGGGGTTGTTATTCTTGAATAACCTGAAACTTATCTTCCCTATGCAGATTATGCAAAGGGCAGGCGCTAAGACAAGCCAGGAGGGGCGCAAAGGAGCGGAGCCCCTTGTCAGGGGGTTCGGGGGGCAGAATGCCCCCCGGGGGAGAAAATTTTAAATTTAAGGCGCTAAAATACACTTGAAATTTTATTTCCAGATGATACTTATTACAAAATTTAAGGTTTCTTATACCTACACATTTAAAACATGTGTTTAAAACGTTAATTAAAGGATAATATAGAGTTTATAGTAGTTTTATTAAACTGTATACCTTAACTACTGTACGGGATAATCGATTTGTAATCGAAAAACTAAGATAAATTGTCAATTAACAATTAACTCTCCGCGCGAAGCACGGAAAATTTTTTTTAGCCCTTTTATAACGCTTAAAAATTTTTCTCCGGGAGGCGAATTTGGGGGGGTGTCAGCAAAATCCGAAATTTTGGGGGGGGGGGGGGGTTTACAACCCCCCCTTCCCCTGCCCACCTATGGGTAAACCCCCACCCTACCCCCCTGCCCTCCGTGCCCATGTGTGGTAGGATGGAACATTTTATAATTCACAACACGAACACCACAACCATATTTTTGGGGTTATTTTTATTAGTAATGCAGACCTGTGCACTGCCCCCCCGGAGTTTAAACGGGGGGGGCAATTCCAAAACGGGGGAGCACGGGGGGCAACTTTTTTGAAACGGGGGGGGGCAATTAAACGGGGGGCAAGCAGGGGGGAAAGAAAAAAAGAGAGAAAAAATAAAGGGAAAAGAGAAAAAAAGACAAAAAAGCGAAAATAAGGTAAAAATAGGTCTAAAATGGCTTAAAATACATTGAAATAGGCTAAAAACTGCAAAAAAATGCGATGATGGCGTCATCATAGGTCGAAAATGGCGTCATAATTTTAGGCTACTTTTTCATTTTTTGGCAGGGGGGCAATAAAACGGGGGGGGCAAATCCTCCAATAAAATGGGGGGGCATTTCCAGACCGTGCACAGGTCTGGTAATGTTACACGAAGAGCGTACTTATGGTACACCTACACCAAAATACCTACACCAAAATGCATAAAAGTAATAGTAAGTAAAAAGTGTCAAATAAAAGGTAATTGCGAGTGGGCTTGTAGAGAAATTGCTTAGCGTCACTTACCTATGCCACTTAACACGCTCTCTCTTCATCTTTTTCCATTTGCCACTAACCTTTTTTCTAATGAATTATAATATAATACAGACCTGTGCACGGTCGAAAAATGCCTTTCCCGGAATATTAGTGGCTGTGCCTCTCGACCCTCCCGGCGTTTTATTGCCCCCTTCCCAAAAATGAAAAATACCTAAAACTATGGCGTTACTTTTAACCTATTATGACCCATTATCGCAAAATCACAGTTTTTAGCCTATTTCAATGCATTTTAGCTCATTTTAGACATATTTTTACTTATTTAACGCTTTTGTATCCCTTTTTTCCTTTTCCCTTCTTTTTTGTCTTTTTTTACTTTTTTTTCTTTCTCTCCTCTGATCCCCCCCCGTTTCGAAAAAAATGCCCCCCTTTCCCCGTACCCTTCAACATTTTGGGGGGCGGCCGCTCCCCCCCCCCTAAATCCGGCAAAGCCGGATTTTTTCGGAAGGGGGGACCCTTATATACGTTTTTTTAAATTTTGGGAAACAAAAATTTTTTTCTTAAATACTTATTAATACAGAAACTTTCCTGATGCCTTCCAAAAGCATATTAATAGTCAAAAAACCAAATTTTCGGGTAGGTTAGGGTGACAATTTATCTTAGTTTTTCGATTTCAAATCGATTTTGCTGTTCAATAGTTAAGGCATGGCATAACATGTTAAATATAACTAATATGAACACTATTAATTTTTTATTAAGGTTTTAAACACATGTTTTAAATGTATAGGGATAAAAAACCTTAAATTTTGTATTAATTATCATCTGGAATTAAAATTCCCTTCTTCTTTCCTCCCCTCTTCTTCGAATTCTTCCCCTCCCGGAGGCATTCAGCCCCCCGGACAACCTGATAAGGAGCTCTGTCTGTTTGCCAAAATGGGAGGCTTTCGCCCATCAGACCTCCCTCAGGGTTAGTGTATACCCCCCAGACCGCCCCCCCCCCCAAAAAATGAAATTCTGTGCACGCCACTGCGAGGGAGGGGGCAGTGCACCGATCTGCACTATACTATGCACACAGTATACTGTATGCAGGGTCGGGCCATAATAACTAAGTGTTAATATAAAGTTTTTTAGGTAGCTGTGACAGACTTGGTTAAATCATGCGAAAATGCAGATATTTTAATATTTGTTGTTCCTCATCAGTTTGTTGTGGGAATTTGCAATCAAATCAAGGGTAAACTGAAACCAAACGCCCTTGGAATATCTCTAATAAAGGTAAGTTCATTTTACCCTATTGCGAATTTGTGTTTTGAAACAAACAGCTATTGAAATTAAATAATGCAGAAATATCAACTTGCTCTATGGTGATTTCGGTCAGGAAAGCTATGGGACATTCGGGATTTTTTGAAAATTAATACGACGGGGAATAATACTTAAAGCGGTTTTTAGTACTAGGAATGGGGAAACCCTGCCCCCTGATTTGAGGAAGGTGGTTTTCTGGGGTAACTCTAGATTATAAAAGAAGCCAGGGTGTTGTCGACAGTTTCGCTACTTTTCTGGGGAATATTTCTTACCACCTCCCTGACCGCCTTTAGTGGTCGTTGTTTTCGAAGTTTAAAAAAAAATAAAGAAAAACAACATTTTTAATAGGCTTTATTCTGGTTTTTTTATAAGAAAATAATCTAGAACATTTAATTATCAAAATGTATATAATTCTTTTGCATAAAGACATTAAAACTCTAACGCATTTTTAACCTTACATTTTTAACCTTCCGCGCCACCGCTGCTCAGTGTGAAATTTCACGCAGACGGAAAGTGAAAAGCGGAGTTTAACACTGAGCAGCACTGACTGACAATCCCTTCTGTACATTTGCAGCGGAAAGAATCTCAAAGGGTTAAAGCCCATAAACCCTTTTTTTTTTCTCGTACAACTATTTTTATAAAACTGATTCTCTTTATCTAGTCATGTGTTTATTGTGGGGGGGGGGGGGGGGGGGGGCGGCCGCCCCCGCCCGGTCGGCAGGAGGGGAGGAAGGTAGGGGGGGGCGGGGGGGGGGGGGGGGCCGCCCCCCCCCCGGGGCGGGGGAAGGAGGAAGGGGGGTGGGGGGGGGGGGGGGGCGGCCCCCCCCCCGTGGTGTGTGGGTTTGGGGGTTGCGGAGTGGTCTGGTGCTGGCGCGGGGGAGGTGCCGGGGGAGGTGTTGCTGCTGGGGCGTCTGCTTGCTCTTTTTGTTCGCGTGCTAGGGCTTAGGGGGAAGAAATGTGTGTTGCCCCTCTCCTGGCTGGGGTGCTTGGGGGGGCGGAGCAGGGGTGTTCGTCCGGGGGCGGGGGAGGGGGGAGGTCGTCCTTTGCTTCGGGGTGTGTTGTGTGTTTGTTGCGAGGGGAGGCAGGGGTCCCGGTCCCCGTTTTCCGCTTCGGGGGGGGGGGGGGGGGCGCCCCCCCCCCCCCCCGGGGGGGGGGGGGGCCCACCCCCCTTTGCGCCCCCCCCCAATGAACTCTGGCTACGTCCCTGTTTATTGTAATTGTTGATTATAAATTAAATCGCCTTTGTTGTAACTGACGTTAAGATAAATTGATGTGTCTTTTTTATTAGCTTAAAATTTTTATTTTCTTTAAAAACAATAATATGTTTCGCTGTTCTTAGATTCTTCTTTCATGTTTGTTGTATTACGTTGACTATTTACAAAAACATAGTTGATGTTTAAAATAACTTCTTTTTAATTTTACTAATAAAAATAGAGAGGCAATGCAACGTTATGCATATAAACACATTAAAAACCTTTTGATAGATAAATAAAAGTATAATGCCAATCAGGGACGTACCCAGGGGGGCGGCCGCCCCCCCCCCCCCGGGGCGGGGCGGCGGCCCCCCCCCAGGGGGCGGGGGGCGCCGGCCGGTCGTTGATTTATGTACCTCCCCCCTCCTAAATTTTCCAGACGCCGATAGCATTGGCTCGGATTTTTTTCATATAGGTAGGTAGGCCAATAACAGGTACCCTGAATAACATGGAGTCGAGATGTTGCTCATGTGCTTTGGTTTACAATGTGGGTGTAGCCAAAGCCAAGGGGTCTGAAAGGTCTCTTAATTCTTTTTTTTATGAAATCCAGGCTCTGCCAATGTGTGCTAATGTAATTTTTAACTAAGAAAACATGTTTTTATCGCTAAAAACATTAGATAATAATAGGTTATTAGGCCAAAAACAGTGTATTATACAGCTTTATCTACGTTTATCCCTGCTTTTTTAACCTTTTCAAAAATTAAGGGGGCTCCGCCCCCCCCATATTTCTTGCCATTTATCTTTCTTATCCACAATCTACTCCCTAAAAATTTTTGGGGGTACATTATCGGTTGTAAAAATGGTAACAATTAGGTAATCTAGTTGAAATTTATATTTTTGAGATCAGCGTGTCGAGAGCTTTGATATGAGTACAAACAAGACTGTATTATAATAAATATATAAAAATGACCCCCTAAAAAATTTTGGGGATACATTGTGGGTTGTAAAAATGGTAACCATTGAGTAAATCGAGCTTTAAAAAAATTTTTTTGACATAGGAGTGTCGAGAGCTTTGATGAGTACAAACTAGACGGTATTATAATAAAATCACCTCTTAAGAATTTTAGGAGGTACAGTGATAAGTGCAAAATTAGGTAACCACTAAACAAAATTTAAAAAACTATATATTTTTGAAATCAATGCGTCGAGAGCTCTCATATGAATATAAACACGTCACTTAAAATGAAAAAATTGGTAAAATTACCATTTTTCAAATTTTGGGGTATGTAACCGGGTAACCATAAAAAAATAGCCTAAAATTAATATTTTTGAAATCAGCACGCATAGAGATTTCAAACGAATATAAACACAACTTATAAATAATAAAAACAAAAAAATTACCCCTTACTAATTTTTGGGGCACAAAGGCGTCTGTATTTTGGTTACCCGACCATTTAGAGCAATTTTTTTATATTTTTAATATCAGCACGCCGAGAGCTTTAAAATAATTTATTACTCGCCTATGTAGAAGGGCTCTGTGTGTGTCAAAAGTTTTATTTTTAGGGGTCGGACATTGCAATGCCTTAGGGCATCAAAAATTTTTTGGGACTGTCACGAAAATGTAGAGCTTCAAATTCCGCATAAATCCCCCGGTCTCAAACCTGTGGCTCAAACAGTTTTTGAGCATGATGCCAAAATATGCACTTGCTACCCCCCATACAAAGAATTTTAGCAAAAATCGTAAAATTGACCCCCTTTAACCTCTTGGGGTACCCGACCCAGGTAGGTTAGCCAACAAATTATATATTTTGAGTTCAAGAAAGTATGGGCAATTTGCACAAAACTTTTCAGACGTAAGGACCCATATGGCAAAAAGTTAACAATTTGGCCGATAAAAATTGACCGTAGATTTCGGGGGTTTTGGGGCTAACCCCCAAAATTTTTGAAAGAAAAATTGCTTTCAGGAAGTAGCCAAAAGTACAAGGACCTTAACGCGAGATATTTGCATATTGATTGCCGTGCGTTCAAAAGTTATAAAAGCGCAAACAAAACTTTTTTTGTCAAAATTTTTCCAGTTCGCTAAAAAAATAGAGTAGGTTCTTAAGGTTTCTCCGGACAGTTTTTATTGCAGAGCGTTCAGTAGTGAACCAATTGCAAAAAAGAGCAAAAATTACCCATTTTTATTTACACACAATTTATTTTTGAATTATTATACTTATAGAGTATTATAATATTTTAAGATATTCAAATGACGAAAATTTGACTAATTGGCGAAAAGCAGGCAACAAATCCTGTTTACAATAATGATATTTTTTGAATTTATGTGAAATAAATTTTAAAATTATAAAAAAATTAAAAAAAAACATTATTAAAATCAAAAAAAATGTGGCCAAATCTGTTTTATGTGGGAATCGATCTCGAAACCTTTCAAAAATTTGACAACGCGCTAACCGACTATGCCACTGCTACCATGAGATGATAAGCTCTTAAAGCGATTTATAAACAAACCCTTTAAAAAATTCGATAAAACGCACGACAAAACTTTTTATGCGTTAAAAAATACAAAAAGATATTATTAATTATAGCCTTCCAAAAATTATAAATTTCAATAGAAATATACTATCTGGATCTTTAAATTTTACCAAATTAAATTAAATCGAAGTTTCACCAAAATTTTGAAAAAATAACCCCCATTTTTCACGGAAAATTGTATATTATACCATAAATGCAACAGTATTCAATTTAATTTTTACGTACGTGAAAAAGGGTAACGGTGTCTCTCTATTGGAAGTATTTTTTTAATAAATAGTGTGCAGTAAATATTTTTAAGGGTTTTAAAAAAATTTCATTGCAATTTGATTTTTAATATCAATTATTTCAATTACTTACAATAATATAATGAATGTTCACTTTCATAGGCCGTCTCCCCCCCCCCCCCCCCCAACTTTCCTAATTTTGACCCCTGACCCCCCCTCTAGATTTTGAAATGTGACCCCCCCCCCCCTCCCCCTCGGGAAAATTTTAGGTACCTTTTTTATACACGATTTTCTTCCAAAAACGTGAATTTTCATCACATATTCATGCTTTTACACCCTTTTTATACATGAATATGGCTTTTTATTCAATAAAATGTAGTATTATCCTATAAAAAGAACAATTATTAAAGTTATTATGGTTTAAAACTGTTTTGCTTCGGACACCGGACCCCACCTGACCCCCTCTAGATTTCAAAATTTTTCCACCCCCGGGTCGACCCCCCCTAAAAAGCTAGGGGGGGTGCGGACCCCCCTGGGTCTGGGACCCCCCTCCTAGAATTCAAAATTCGATTTACCCCGGGTAACCACCCCCCCTAGCTTCCCCGACCGTGCTCACCGATGGACCCCACCCTGCCCCCCCCCCTTTCTCACCTATGTTCACTTTATAATCGTGATATTTCTTCCTTTTTAACACTCATATAAATTTTTTAGTGAAATATTACTGTATTTCACAGATCTCGTATGCCAAAAATCGCGATTTTCCATACTTAAGAAAACTGTCCGGAGAGACTTTAAAAGGTACCTTTAGCTAGTCGGCCTTTAGTTTACGTTTAGTTTAGTTTAAAATGTACCTTTAGCTTAAACGGCCCGTTTAGTTCTACGCTAAAAAACTTGGCTTTCAAGAAGCACCCCCTCAAGAAAAAAACCACTTTGGACAGAATAGAATCATTGGTAAACTAGGGCTGAATAAATTGGGATCCCATCCCTCTTGCCAAAAAAAACTTCTGTCAAGAGACATTTTAGCACATAGGGGAGAAAGGGAGGGCAGGGGGTGATCCACCCCACTCACCTAGCCTCGAAATTTTGGGGACCTCCCTCCCCCTCCCCTTGTATTTCCGAATTTTTTACCCCTGACTTCCCTCTGAAATTTAAAATATGACCCCCCCCCCCCTCCGGAAAATTTTAATTTAAATCATTAAAGTAA
>JASAMX010013392.1:0-12578 GCA_030248175.1 Microlaimidae sp. YZB2_3 | reverse complement strand
CTGCTCAGGCTTTGAAACCCTCATACCCTATGCCTTATGCGTTTATCAGACGGAGCTTTATCATGAGAATTTTCAGCTGTCTGTCTGTAAAAAAAACTCAAAGTTTTGTCTTAGTGCTCAATAATGTTTGTTTTGAATTGATTTTTTTAATGCTGACCTGATGAAAAGTGACTAATATAGTTACATATGTACTTTAATTACATTATCTTGTTAAGGACGAGGAGCCTGATTTGGAAAGGTAGGTTTTTTACCTGTTTTTTGGCTGCTTCCATCAAAGATTCTTGCTGTCTCCTACCTGCATCATCCCTGCCTTTTGCCTTCCACTTTTCAAAGTCTAAATGCCTTTGTTTTGGGCCCCACCTGCCTCCACGCATGTATTTGCTTGAACATAGGAGGAAGTGCCACCTTGGGTCGGTCCACTAAATGCGTGCTGACTAGGTGTTAAGTTAGCAAGTTGTCCAGAACTCTTTATAATATTTTCGATTTTTGTGTTTTTTCTTAAGATATACTTGATAGGACTCTTTTTTTAAAAATGCCAACTAAAGTAATATTCACAAAGGGTTTTATCCATATTTTGTTTTTAAATAAGAGCTAAAAAAGCCCTAACCCCTGAATTATGAGTTTTTCTAACCCTAAACTTTGGGGTTACTGCTCTTTTTATAGCTTGTATTTATAACGAAGTATGCATAAAATCAATAAAATATAAATTTATACCATACAGACAAAGAGTTTTATAAGATTTTTGTAGAAAAAACCCAAAACTAAAATATTACCAAGAGTTTTTAACAACGCACTAACATAGCCCCTAAGTCAGGCACGCGTTTAGTGAACTGGCCCCAGCCTTCTATCTACTTCCGAGGCAATTTTAGATGCCTCAGTTTTACTTCAACTCTGCCTCTTAGCCTCCAACATACCGGAATCAACTTTGAGAGCTGTACTTACTCTGGGTTATTGACCTTTTGTAATATAAATATTCAAATAAATCAATTGTTGTAAATTACATAAAATTTCTAGCTGACCTCGTAAAAAGCAGAAGAGGACTTTTTAAACTAGTACGGAATTGAAATGAATTTGAACGAATAATTAATTCCTGCCTTTTTACAGTGTGTACAAACATTAGTCAACTTTAACCCTTTTTATTTTTGTTTTTAGTTTTAAATTGTTTTGTGGTTAAATGGTTAAATAGTCATTTCTATTATTATAAATCACGAGGTTAGTTAGGTTTCATTTATTACACAGAATTTATTTACAGGGGGTTATAAACGGACAGGTTTTTTAAAGCTAAATCTTCAAAAACCTTATAAACTTCATAAATCCGACTTTACGGCTTCTCAGAAAAAAAAGGATTTTAATGTATGTATATTTGAAACACTGAAAATTAAAAAAATATTATTTAATATATTCAATGCTTTAAATTTAACAGCTTTTCTTGTTGTTAGCCATATCATTATCAGAAAAATTATTTTGAACACAAATTTATTTTCTACCTATTTTGAAAAACCTAAAACAAGTTAATTAAATTTTGTCTTTTTACATAGTCATTGTCATTTGTTTTAATATTTTTGTTTGAATTTTTATTTTTTATAACGGCAGCATATTTTTGACTATAAAATATCAATTTAGAAATAATTTTTTCAATGATTTATTAACTTATGAGTTTATTTTAAACACACATAAGCTGTGTTATAATTGTTTCTTTTAATTGTTTTTATTTTAGAAGTATATTAAAAGTTAAATTAAAATTATTGTGGTTTCGCGTTGGTATATTAGAATATTGTTGCATTGCTTTACGTAAAATTTTAGGAGATGGAATTTGGTGTTTCGAGGTATGTGATGGTTTTTTGTGTTGGCCCGCCACTAAAGCCGACCATGTTGCACAGCTTCCTTGTCCTCGTATTCCCGGTTTGGATTCTGAAAGTAAACCGCATTAATAAAAAATTGTGCATAATAATATTAAAATATTAAGTATTGTTCATTAAATAGCCTTCCGATTTAACGAAACAAAAAAAGTATCAAAAGCAAGTGAAATGCGTGTGAAGATCCACCTTATGAATAGTCTAATAATGTAAAAGGTTTGGCTTTTAAATATAAAGAATATGTTCCAAGGATAACAAAGGTATCTTCCTTTTAATCTGTCCTAACAGTAGTAATCCAGCTAACTTTATTTTTATAACTAGTAAAATTTTCCTATACTATTTATAAATCTTTCATAAAATTTTAGAATTGGTAAGCAAAGAATGCGGCATCGATGGTAACTGGACAGGGCCTCCGGATAAATACCCGGCAGGCTACACACCTTACAAAGAGATGTGCATGAAGCCTGAAGTTCCTCACGTTGCATATCCGAGTTAGCAGATAGCATGCCGGTATGTTTTATTATATTTTCATGTTCTCCTAAACATTTAAAAAAAAGAAACGATTTTATAGCTATAAAAACGTTTGTACTACTTTAAATAGGAATTCACAATTATATATATACACAAAACAAAGAATGTTATAATATTTCAATTTCAATTCTTAACGTAAACGAAGCCAAGTAAAAGTGGGTAGTTTAATTTTCCAGTCCAATTTTTTGGCTTCCTCTCATCTCACTAATTATTCTGCGTCATAACTGCTTCCTAACGTATTTATGCTTGCCCCATATCTAAATTTAAGGTAGTTTTAATTGCTTTCTGTCAACACTTGAGGCAATACTTTCTACCGGCAATAAATTATATGTCTTATTAAAGTCAGAAACCACTTATACCTTCCCATTGGACAGTCTTCAGTTTCCTTTATCATGCGGGTTTCTTTTTTTTCAGTTTTTATTGCATTAGCCCTGCCTCAAGGACAATCGGTTGTTCCTTAACTTGCCTCCCCAACTACTAATTAGGCCTAAGTATACTACCTGGCCCAGCCTTGCAATTTTTGCCATTGACTTCATCTTGCTATATTTCCTGTCTTCTCCCGAGTCTCACTTTCTTGCTATTTTGCCAGAAAGGTTGGAAGACTTGCCAAGTTGAAGCTAGGTTTTAAATTGCTTTCTATTTGAATTAATTACCTAATAGTACACTAGAAGAGGCAGAGAGATATTATTATAAGTAATAAGTTTCTTCAAATAATGGCTATTATGCGTCTAAAACATTAAAATTATTATTTTATTTTGCAATACTTCTTTAATTCTAATATTTTCTTATTTCCGTTTATTGTTTAAAATCATATTGTCTGTTTTTTCGCTCAAGTGTATTTTAAGTAATTAATTACGCAACTAATATACATTTTTCAAGGTTTTGGTGCAGTTGAATATTTTTTCAATATTCAGAAATGAATTACACTGAAATTGTTCAGAAAACTAAAATATGCATTACAGAACAGCACATACTATTGATAATTCCCATCCTGTTTCCTCGTTGTTTTGTTCTCCTTTAACTTGGTCTGATCCGCTTTATTAACATCTACCTCGAAGGGGTTTTTTAGGCATGGGTGGGGGGGTCTCTAGCCTCAAGTAAAAAAAAGCTAAAACAACTGTAAATTTTGGGAAAACGCGGATCTGTGTAAAAAGGGAACTTGCTTAAAACAAAAAATGTTTATGTTTAGTTCTGAAAAACAGAAACTTAAGCCTAAACCTAAAAGCTAAAATTGTAGCCCTAAATTAATTGATTTAGGGCTCCATATTCCTTTTTTCCGGCCTTCAGTTATAGTTATATATACTCTCTAAAACATCTTACTGGTTTTGACTTTGCGAATCGCATGCTCTAACAGTAAAAATCTCGTACATCGTCAACCAAAACGGTTTTTTACTGCTGGCATACCAGTAAGAAAATACTGGTTACGTCAGTAACCAGTAAAAAAAATTGCTGGTTTCACCGGTAACCAGTAACTTAAAGAGTGTTACAGTTACTGGTTACCGGTGAAACCAGCAATTTTTTTACTAAAGCTAAAGTCTTCCAGGCTGAAATTAAGGGCGTAACCGCTTTCTGCCAGGAAGAAATAAACAATAACCCCCCAGGGAGAAAAATTTAAAAAAAAGTTTTCAGCGGTTATGTAACCAATTATTACTTATTTGCGTCATGTGTTTCTCTGCACGTGATATTTTCTCAAAAAACAAGTGGTTACTTTACCACTCATCTATTTTCACCCTGATAGAATTCATCTTTAGTTACTGACGCAACAAGTATTTTCTTACTGGTATGCCAGTAAAAAACCGTTTTGGTTGACGATGTACGAGATTTTTACTGTTAGAGCATGCAATTCGCAAAGTCAAAACCAGTAAGATGTTTTAGAGAGTATATATTATACAGTTATATCAGTTATATATATATATATATATATATATATATATATATATATATATATATATATATATATATTCTTTTTAATGATTCTAAATTTACTTTATAGGCTCATGCATCAACAACAGTAATTCGTCGGTCTATTAAGTTTTGTGCGCTCAATTATTTTCCTACTTATATTTTCTTTTTTAAGTAAGTTTAATTTTAGTAATTTTAAAATACAACATTTGTGCTTTTTTCTCTCGTAATGAATTTTATTCATTGCAATTTTCAAGCATATAATCGCTGAAAAATTTTGTGAGCAAAGGTAAGACTTTACAAAAAGTTATCAAAATCAAAGACAAAACGTTTGACTCTTAAGTCAACGTTTAAATGTTTTCAGTTTTATGCTCATAAAATTGCAATGAATAAAATTCATACAAAAAAAACACAAATGTTGTATTTTAAAAATTACTAAAATTAAACTTACTTAAAAAAAGAAAATATAAGTAGGGAAATAATTAGACACACAAAACTTAATCCAAGACCGACGAATTCAAATTTTCTGTTGTTGATTGCTAGTGCATGAGCCCTCTAAAGTAAATTTAGAATCATTAAAAAGAATATATATATATATATATATATATATATATATATATATATATATATATATATATATATATATATATACTGATATAACTGTATAATACTATACTCATCTGCAAAACATCTTACTGGTTTTGACTTTGCGAATTGCATGCTCTAACAGTAAAAATCTCGTACATCGTCAACCAAAACGGTTTTTTACTGGCATACCAGTAAGAAAATACTTGTTGCGTCAGTAACTAAAGATGAATTCTATCAGGGCGAAAATAGATGAGTTGTAAAGTAACCACTTATTTTTTGAGAAAATATCACGTGCAGAGAAACACATGACGCAACTAAGTAATAATTGGTTACAAAACCACTGAAAACTTTTTTTTTTAATTTTTCTCCCTGGGGGGTTATTGTTTATTTCTTCCTGGCGGAAAGCGGTTACGCCCTTAATTTCAGCCTGGAAGACTTTAGCTTTAGTAAAAAAATTGCTGGTTTCACCGGTAACCAGTAACTGTAACACTCTTTAAGTTACTGGTTACCGATGAAACCAGCAATTTTTTTACTGGTTACTGACGTAACCAGTATTTTCTTACTGGTATGCCAGCAGTAAAAAACCGTTTTGGTTGACGATGTACGAGATTTTTACTGTTAGAGCATGCAATTCGCAAAGTCAAAACCAGTAAGATGTTTTAGAGAGTATATATAACTATAACTGAAGGCCGGAAAAAAGGAATATGGAGCCCTAAATCAATTAATTTGGGCTTAGATTTTAGTTTTTAGGTTTAGGCTTAAGTTTATATTTCAAACTAAACATAAACATTTTTTGTTTTAAGCAAGTTCCCCTTTTCACAGATCCGCGTTTCCCAAAATTTACAGTTGTTTTTAGCTTTTTTACTTGAGGCTTCAAGGACCCCCCACCCATGCCTAAAAAACCCCTTCGAGGTAGATGTTAATAAAGCGGATCAGACCAAGTTAAAGGAGAACAAAACGACGAAACAGGATGGGAATTATCAATAGTATGTGCTGTTCTGTAATGCATATTTTTCTTTTTCTGAACAATTTCAGTGTAATTCATTTCTGAATATTGAAAAAAATATTCAACTGCACCAAAACCTTGAAAAATGTATATTAGTTGCGTAATTAATTTACTTAAATACACTTGAGCAAAAAACAGAGCAATATGATTTTAAACAATAAACGGAAATAAAAAAAATATTAGAATTAGAAGAAGTATTGCAGAATAAAATAATAATCTTAATGTTTTAGACGCATAATCGGCCATTATTTGAAGAAAAACTTATTACTTATAATAATATCTCTCTGCCTCTTCTAGTGTCTCCGGTAAATTAGATTCAAATAGAAAGCAATAAAACCTGGCTATCAAGCAAGTATCCCAACCTGTCTGGTAGAAAGAATAAGACTAGGGAGAAGACAGGAAATATAGCAAGATGAAGTCAATGAAATTGCAAGGCTGGGACAGGTAGTATGCAGCCTAATTAGTAATTGAGACAAGTTAAGGAACAACAATTGTCCTTGAGGCAGGGCTAATGCAATAAAAACTGAAAAAAAGAAACCCGCATGATAAAGGAAACTAAAACTGGCAAATGGGAAGTAAGTTGTAGTGGTTTCTGACTTTAAATTGTAGACATATAATTTATTGCCGGTAGAAAGTATTGCCTCAAGTGTTGACAGAAAGCAATTAAAACTACCTCAGATTTAAATATGGGCGAGCATAAATTTCGTTAGGAAGCAGTTATGACGCAGAATAATTCGTGATGGAGAGGAAGCTAAAAAATTGGACTGAAAATAAAGAACTCCACTTTTACTTGGCTTCGTTTACGTTAAGAATTGAAATTGAAATATTATAACATTCTTTGTTTTTTATCTATATATATAATTGTGAATTCCTATTTAAAGTAGTACAAACGTTTTTATAGCTATAAATCGTTTCTTTTTTTTAAATGTTTAGGAGAACATGAAAATATAATAAAACATACCGGCATGCTATCTGCTAACTCGGATATCAACGTGAGAACTTCAGGCTTCATGCACATCTCTTTGTAAGGTGTGTAGCCTGCCGGGTATTTATCCGGAGGTCCTGTCCAGTTACCATCGATGCCGCATTCTTTGCTTACGAATTCTAAAATTTTATGAAAGATTTATAAATAGTATAGGAAAATTTACTAGTTATAAAAATAAAGTTAGCTGGATTACTACTGTTAGGACAGATTAAAAGGAAGATACCTTTGTTATCCTTGGAACATATTCTTTATATTTAAAAGCCAAACCTTTTACATTATTAAACTTATTCATAAGGTAGATCTTCACACGCATTTCACTTGCTTTTGATACTTTTTTTGTTTCGTTAAATCGGAAGGCTATTTAATGAACAATACTTAATATTTTAATATTATTATGCACAATTTTTTATTAATGCGGTTTACTTTCAGAATCCAAACCGGGAATACGAGGACAAGGAAGCTGTGCAACATGGTCGGCTTTAGTGGCGGGCCAACACAAAAAACCATCACATACCTCGAAACACCAAATTCCATCTCCTAAAATTTTACGTAAAGCAATGCAACAATATTCTAATATACCAACGCGAAACACATAATTTTAATTTAACGTTTAATATACTTCTAAAATAAAAACAATTAAAAGAAACAATTATAACACAGCTTATGTGTGTTTAAAATAAACTCATAAGTTAATAAATCATTGAAAAAATTATTTCTAAATTGGTATTTTATAGTCAAAAATATGCTGCCGTTATAAAAAATAAAAATTCAAACAAAAATATTAAAACAAATGACAATGACTATGTAAAAAGACAAAATTTAATTAACTTGTTTTAGGTTTTTCAAAATAGGTAGAAAATAAATTTGTGTTCAAAATAATTTTTCTGATAATGATATGGCTAACAACAATAAAGCTGTTAAATTTAAAGCATTGAATATATTAAATAATATTTTTTTAATTTTCAGTGTTTTAATATACATACATTAAAATCCTTTTTTTTCTGAGAAGCCGTAAAGTCGGATTTATGAAGTTTATAAGGTTTTTGAAGATTTAGCTTTAAAAACCTGTCCGTTTATAACCCCCTGTAAATAAATTCTGTGTAATAAATGAAACCTAACTAACCTCGTGATTTATAATAATAGAAATGACTATTTAACCATTTAACCACAAAACAATTTAAAACTAAAAACAAAAATAAAAAGGGTTAAAGTTGACTAATGTTTGTACACACTGTAAAAAGGCAGGAATTAATTCTGCGTTCAAATTCATTTCAATTCCGTACAAGTTTAAAAAGTCCTCTTCTGCTTTTTACGAGGTCAGCTAGAAATTTTATGTAATTTACAACAATTGATTTTTTTGAATATTTATATTACAAAAGGTCAATAACCCGGTAAGTACGGCTCTCGAAGTTGATTCCGGTATGTTGGAGGCTAGGAGGCAGAGTTGAAGTAAAACTGAGGCATCTAAAATTGCCTCGGAAGTAGATAGAAGGCTGGGGCCGGTTCACTAAACGCGTGCCTGACTAGGTGCTATGTTAGTACGTTGTTTAAAACTCTTGGTAATGTTTTAATTTTTGGGTTTTTTCTCCAGAAATCTTATAAAACTCTTTGTCTGCATGGTACAAATTTATATTATATTGATTTTATGCATACTTGTTATAAATACAAGCTAAAAAGACAGTAAGCCCAAGTTAAGGGTTAGAAAAACTCATAATTAGGGGTTAAGGCTTTATTAGCTCTTATTTAAAATAAATATGCATAAAACTGTGTAAATATTATTTTATCACATTTAAAAAAAGAGTCCTATAAGATATCTTGAGAAAAAACACCAAAATTAAAACATTATCAAGAGTTTTAACCAACGTGCTAGCTTAGCACCTAGTCAGCACGCGTTTAGTGGACCGGCCCCAGGTGGCACTTCCTCCTATGTTCAAGCAAATACATGCGTGGAGGCAGGTGGGGCCCAAAACAGAGGCATTTAGACTTTGAAGAGTGGAAGGCAAAAGGCAGGGTGGATGCAGGTAGGAGACAGCAGAATTTTTGATGGAATCAGCCAAAAAACAGGTAAAAAACCTACCTTTCCAAATCAGGCTCCTCGTCCTTAACAAGATAATGTAATTAAAGTACATATGTAACTATATTAGTCATTTTTCATCAGTTGCGCATGAAAAATCAATTCAAAACAAACATTATTGAGCACTAAGACAAAACTTTGAGTTTTTTTTACAGACAGACAGCTGAAAATTTATGATAAACTCCGTCTGATAAATGCATAAGGCATAGGGTATGAGGGTTTCAAAGCCTGAGCAGGAAAATGGGAGCTATCACAAATTCTTGGGAACTTGGAGCCACGAACAATAATTGGGTTGGTCCTGGATTTAAACTTTGCTTGGCTCAGGTAAACGTTTTAGTGATTTTTACTTTCGGCTCCAAGTTCCCAATTTACGGCTACAAGTTTCCTATTTTTGGCTCCAACTTCCAGCTCCATCGAACCTAAATTGACATAAGTTTATTACTTACTTTGAGTCGCGTTGTTTTCCAAATATTCCTTCATAAACATTAATGATACAACCTAAAGCTTTTGAATTTAAGTTCATTTTTATTAATTAATTGTTTCTTAAATATATATTTTTCAAAAGTATCAATTTAAAAACAAAAAAGAGTAATAAGTAGAAATATCTATCATTAATATCAAGTTTTTATATAGTAATTATTTCAGTAACAACATTTTGAGAATAACTTATGTGAATATAAAGTTTTATAATACAAATAAGTACATAATACACTATAATACAAAAAAACTTCTTAAAAGAAAAAAATCCGGTTATTAGAACCGTATATTTATTATAAACTTGAAGCCGAAAAAAACTGAGAATTTCAAGCAGATAAATGAGAAACTTAAGCTCTAAATAAAAAGTTTGATTTTGTTTTAAGTTTAAGCTTGGGTTTAGGCTAATTAAAAAATTGTTTAATTGTTCCATAAACACGACTTTTTACGGTCTATATAAAAACAGTCTTAGGAAATAATCCTGAAACTAATTATCTAATGTCAATGATATAAAAGAAACCTTTTAAAAATACCTTGTTCTCATTACTTGATAACATTTCCTTAACTTGTTCGCCTTGAGACTTCTTCCTTTATTAATATTAGCTGGACCCCTGGTTTGTGTTGCACTTAGGTCAGAATAAACTAATTACAGAATTGTTCAAAAAGCTTGACGCACAATTCACAAAAACAATTGTTGTAGTTGTGATTGTTAGTATTACAAATAAATCAAGAAAACATTATATATATTTGTGTTATTAAAACTTTTGGTATCAGTAAAATATAAAGCTCTGCGTAATATCTTACATGCATCCTTTTAACGATCATTTTATAAACTTAGTATTATTAAAAAAGAGTGAATCTAAATCAAATAATAAATTATATAAGATACAATGTACGTCATATATGCACGTTCATTATAAAAATATCTTTTTAGATATTGTTGGAATTTATTTATTAAATTGTTAATGAAAGCTGAAAAACACATTTATTTCTGTAACTTCAAAAGATTGTTTTTGCAATATACTGTTAAAATCGGGAAACTTTTTCATAGCGGTTGTTGTTTTAAAATTCGTTATCAAATAATGCGTCAAGGTACAAATAGAGGATTTAGGGTCAAAAGAGCCGAGGAAACTTGGAATCAAAAATAAGGCAGTTGGTGCCGTAAGTGGTAGGCTTAAGGCTTGTTCATATGTATGTAAAAACGTCCTTTGGACAAAGTCCAAAGGACGTTTTTACATACGTTTATACGCTATGTTTGTCCTTTGGACTTTTTCCAAAGGAAGTTTTTACATAAATATGAACCGGCCTTTAAGCTTACGTATAAGTTTAAGCGATTTTTATTTTCGGCTCCAAGTTCCCCACTTACGTTTCTAAGTTCCCTATTTTTTGTTTCGATTCAAGTTCCAGCTTCAAGTTCCCTTAGTTCCCTTCACCTTAATTTGGATTTCGGAGCCGAAATAAAACTCGCCAAAGCGTATATCTAAGCCTAAGCTAAGTCTAAACCTAAAACCAAATCAATTTTTATTAAGGGCTTCAAGTTTCGTTTTTGCGGCTCTAAAGACCCATGCCAAATAATAATAATAAAAATTATATTTTATTTATCATTTATTTTTTTCTTATCCTTTTCCCAGAGCTCCATAGACTCAAAGAAAGTTTCGTAGCCTTCTTAATAAAAAAATTAACGCTTATTTAACATTAAAATATTTTTTCAAGTCATTTTATTTGCATTTAGGAACTATTTTTAACAGATTTAAAACTTATAAATTAAAAAAACAACAAAATATAATATATGGCATTGTTCTCTAATTATCCGCAAATTAACACATAACTGGACGAAGCTCTGGAGCTCTTTTAGGCTCTTGAACTTCGAACACCGGAGCTCCACACCATAGCGCCAGAACTTGGAACTACGGCCGGAAATAACCCATCAGACATGAGATCTTAAAAGTTAAAAAAGGCGTTAGATTTGAAAATATTTTGGTTTTTATTAAAATACAACTGAAATATTTTCGTAATTATATATTAAGATAATTTCTTCTTTCGACACCTGAATTTTTTAAAATTCTTTATCACTAACTTATTAATTAAAAATTATTGAAAATAACAAAAGCATTATAATTTTAAAAACCAAAAAATCATAATACCACAATAGAAATATAAAGAATATATTTTTGGTTTTAGGAACAGTAATAATTTGGTAGACGAACTTCAGTGTACCCCTTAAAAAAACTAACGTGTATTTTTTATTTTTGTTTGAATAAATTTGTAATTTATGATTAATCAAGCTTTTCAAACATTTGAAAACAAATGTATGGGACAGTTTTAGTAGAAAAATACCTTGGAGTAATGCTGAACGAACTGACTCAGATAAAATTTACTGTGTAAATTTTAAAAGAAAAAAAATTATACTCAAAATTTATGAAAAACGTTAAAAACTTATGAAAGAATGTCTTCACAATTAATTTTAATTTAAGAATATATCGTTTTTAACACATCCGACATGTTAAAAATTCATAAAACAAATATCCACGTTAAAGAGAAATACAGTAAAATTTGTATTCAATACAAATAAAACCAAAAATAAATTATTATGATGATATTATATGAGAATATTATGATTTTATTTTTAATTTTAATTGATGCACAAGTAAGCGTTAATAAATACGCGTTCTTGTGCTTTTCCGGATGCTTATTGACGTTATAAATAATAAAGTTGCACTTCGTCAATGGAATCTTCATTAGTAATCGTTAAATATAGCTATATTTTGAAAAGATATATTACATTAATAACTAATTTTATGGAGAAAAATGTTTGAATAAATAAATGTGAATATTAAAGAGTAAATAGCTTAAAGTTTTTTTTTTGACAATTCTTAGATAATTTTTAGCAATTTAAAAAAAAGCCTTTGAATTGAATTGAAAACCTTTTACTATAAGAATATTTCAAATACATAAGCAAAGTACGCACACGAAATATAGATACAGAATATATTTGAATTGTTTATTACATCAAAGAAAATTATGATCGATTTAATTTATCAATAAACACATCCGCAAACATTTTTGGTGATATTTTAAAAGAAATTACTTTTTTTTTAAGCGAAATGAATTCATACGAAAAATAAAACTATAGTTTTTGTTAAAACACAAAGATTTAATATT
>JASAMX010013390.1:0-14728 GCA_030248175.1 Microlaimidae sp. YZB2_3 | reverse complement strand
GATATTGAAGATTTAGAGAGTAGATATGCTGTTGCTTATCTCTGTCGTGTTTATAAATAACTAAAGTAGTAATTTAAGTTGTACTTTATGTACCTTTACTTGCCTTTTTGTTTTTATTGTACTATTTCATAATAAAATTTTACTGACAAATAAAAGTTTCTTATCTTAAAAAGCCCATCCTCTTTAGATTAATGAAAACATTTTTTTGATATTAATTCAATGAAAAATATCGAAGCGTTTGTAACCAAATTGACAAAATGATATCATTCGAAAGCTTATCGTGCGTGCCGGATTTTGACAAAATAATAAGTAACTTTAATACTAAATAACTTTTAACTTTTAAAATACCAGTATTCTTGAGCTATAGATCCATCTCCCTTAACAAAACTTACCCCCTTAAAACTTCAAAAAAAACACAATACATTACTATATTAATCTTTTTCCTGAGTCTCGAAAAAAATTCTTAATTAAAATTTATGTACGCGGTTTTTGAACGCGGACCTAAAAAAAGTCCGAGAAAAAAATTTTCATAAAAAATAAAGAAATTATTGCAAAATGCAATTAATTTCTGACAATCAATGTGCTGTCTTTATGACAAAACCAGATTTTTCACCTTTTATTTCAGATGAGCAGGCGAGGTATATTGTAGGTGGTTTTCGAAAAAAGGACAATGTATTTTGTGCTATACTTTATGTTTATTTTTATTTTAACCGCAACGTGCCTATTAAATAAAATTATAAATTTATAAGTTTTTGCTTTAGTCCTTACGTATTGGGCCATAGCTTATGTTTATTATAAGTGTCCATAAAATAAAATTTGAAAAATTATAAAATTTATAAATTTTTGCTTTAGTGTTTACCTATAGGCACCTTGCACTGGAACTCGGTTTATACATGAAGTATGCCATAAACATAGGGAGTCACCATAATGGATAATTACCGTATCTCCTACTTATTTTTTGTAGTATGCAGATCAACCCTCGAAAGCGCGTGAAATTTCGATCGGTTGATCTGCATACTACGAAAAATAAGTAGGAGATACAGTAATTATCCATTATGGTGACTCCCTATGTTTATTGCATACTTCATGGATAAACCAAGTTCCAGTGCAAGGTGCCTATTGTGCTATACTTTATGTTTAGTATAAGTTTAAGCGCGAGTTGCCTCTAAAAAAAAACTAAAATATAACTTTTTGCTTTAGCACCTACGTATTCTAGGTTGGACTCCGTTTCCGGGGGGTAGTGTTTGAAGCAGATCCCAACTGAAAACTCCCTGGAGCAGCAAGTTCAACATCAAAATGGTGCAAACCAAAGAGTCCGCCTCTATCCAAAACGCCAACAGCGTTAAAATGCTAGTGATAACGGCCGGAAGCGCGTCGACCACACCTATAATAAAAATTCAGGGAACTTAAACCAAACAGACCTTAGATCTGAGGGAACTTGGATCCGACACACCTTAGATCCCCTGTAACTTGAATCCGAAAGAATTACGGATTATAATAAGAATTTTCGGAACTTAAGGTCTCTCCGGACAGTTTTTATTGCAGAGCGTTCAGTAGTACACCAATTGCAATAAAGAGCAAAAATTACCCATTTTTATTTACACACAATTTACTTTTGAACTATTATACTTATAGAGTATTATAATATTTTAAGATATTCAAATGACGAAAATTTGACTAATTGGCGAAAAGCAGGCAACAAATCCTGATTACAATAATGATATTTTTTGAATTTATGTTAAATAAATTTTTAAAATTGTAAAAAAATTTAAAAAAAAACATTATTAAAATCAAAAAAAAAAAAAATTGTGGCCAAATATATTTTATGTGGGAATCGATCTCGGGACCTTTCAAAAAGTTTGACGACGCGCTAACTGACTATGCCACTGCTACCATGGGATAACGGCTCTAAAAGCGATTTATAAACACACCCTCTGAAAAAATTCGATAAAACGCACGACGCACGACAGAATTATTTATGCGTTAAAAAATACAAAAGATATTATGGCCTTCCAAAAATTATAAATTTCAATAGAAATATACTATCTGGAGCTTTAAATTTTACCAAATTAAATTAAATCGAAGTTTTAACGAAATTTTGAAAAAATTAACCCCCATTTTTCGCGGAAAATTGTATATTAAACCATAAATACAACAATATTAAGTTTAATTTTAAGGTACGTAAAAGAGGGTAACTGTGTCTCTCTATTGGAAGTATTTTTTAAATATATAGTTTGCAGTAAAAATTTTTAAGGGTTTTAAAAAAATTCATTGCAATTTGATTTTTAATATCAATTATTTCAATTACTTACAATAATATAATCAATGTTCACTTTATAATCGTGATATTTCTGCCTTTTTAACACTCATATAAATTTTTTAGTGAAATATTACTGTATTTCACAAGATCTCGTATGTCAAAAATTGCGATTTTCCATACTTAAGAAAACTGTCCGGAGAGACCTTAAGCCCAAAGGATTTTAAATTCGAGGGAACTTGAATCCGAGACACCTTAGATTACTGCAAACTTAAATATCAGGGAATTTGGATCCGTTGGAACTTGTATCCGAGGAAATGTTGGTTGCGTTATCAATGATAAAGTCTTGCGTGTAAGAAAACTAAACAAACTTTTAAGTTTTCTTACCAAAATATGGTCGATGGCGTTTTAACTTTATCCAAAATTCCACTACCGACCAGGCGTAGTACGTCATGGAGGAGTCGGGATCCAAGTATTCCACCAGCCCTTCGCTCGTCCAGTACTTTTGTTTGCGCCAGGCGTCGATGAATTCCCAACCTTAAGTTGGAAAAAATGTTTATGCAGGTAAAACGGGGTGCCTGAATTTGGAAAAACGGTTTTTACCTGCCTCCTACCTGCCTCCATCGAAAATTTTGCTGTTTCTTACCTGCCTCCTATCTGCCTCCACCCTGCTTCGTACCTTCCTCCAAGGCAGTTTAAGCTGCCTCCTACCTGCCTCCTAACCTGTATATGCTTCAACATAGAAGGCAGGGCCACCTGCTTCCTACCTACCTCCACCCTGCCTCTTACCTACCTCCATGCTGCCTCCGAGGCAGTTTTACTTGCCTCCTAACTGCCTCCAGTATTCCGGAGGCAGGTTCAAGAACCGTCCTTACCGGGTTATAATAGAAAATAATACGGTTATTGAATCGTACTCTAAGGTTTTCAGAACAAATCTCATACGACCTTATTAAAAAAACAGTAAAAGATAATGTGCCTATTGATTGTATAGGTAAAATACTTGTAGCTGAGAACGTAGGCGTGGTTTAATTTTCGCTTTTTTTTATAAAAAAAACATCATTTTACCTGTTTTTAATGAAAATTTTAAAAAAATTATTGCTAATGTGTGTTTTGATACAATTCAGTCTTCAGCAAGAAAACAATTTGAACCAAATGTTAACGCAACGATAAGAAACAAACAAATTTTTAACAAAATAGTGTCTATGCTAAATTCTACCATGACATTAGTATTTTTAAGACAAGAATTTATGCAGTTTACAATATTTTTGGGGAAATCACGGAAATTGAATAATTAACTGGCAAAACTTATATTTATGTTTAAAAAACCCATTAATTTTAAATTTTTGCGTTTTATTAATTTTAAGTGTTTAGCTGATATAACCAACCTGCCACATGCTGTTTTTTTTCCTTTGTGCTTCCAGGGTAGTATGACAGACGAACTGTCGGTTTCCAATTATAACCTAAACAAAAAAAGCAAAAACAAGAGTTTTGTTTTTGGAAAAGTTAAATTTTGAAAGTTACGGTATAATATTAAAATTAATAACTTCAATTTTATTTCTACACAGAAAACAACTGACAAAAAGTATTTTTAATGCACATACTGAAAAACAATATTTAAAAACTATTTATTTAAAAAAACAGATAAAAAAATGGAAAAAAAGAAAAAAAAGGCAAAAAGTACATAGCAAAATAAAACAAACTTATGTAGAGGGCTAATTAGAGGCGGGAATCAGGCAATGAAATTAAAGATGGATGCTAGTTAGAGGCAGCAAAATGATTTGGAAAACTGGAGGCAATTGAAACATGTTGCAAAACTTTTAAAGGCATGTGGAAGGGGGAAAAGATTTTCAGATGTGGATGAAAAGAAGGCAATGAGAAAATTACTTCAACGGCAACTATGACAACCAAGGTGATAGTTAAGTAAAAGCGAAGTCAAGTAAAGTCTTGTGAAAATGGGACACATTCGTATTTTTAACCCTGCCTGAAATGCTAATGCTCCCGTTTACTGTTGTAGGCCCACCTTTAAACTGCGGTGACAAAACAGGTCAAAAATTGAAGTAAAATATTTCAACAGTGTTCAACATTTTCAACCTTTTTATCTACGGTGTTTACAGAAAACTTCAAGAGTACTACTGACCTGGTAGTTTTCTGTTTTAGACCTCGCTAGTATTTTTCTCATTATTTATGACTTCATACTAAGTTTTATAGACAGTTTTTATGACGCTACAAAAACAAGGTGACTCAAATCTCAACCTTAGTACATCCAGTACAGTACTACTGTACTCAGTACTAAATGGCACTGTACTGCTTGGGTGCTCGTAAAGTATTATGCATCCCACGTGGATAAAAAAATTATGGATTAGCTTGCGATGTGTTTACTTGAGCTCAAATTGACTTGTTTGATGTCGTAAATCCAGTCTCCAATGACCACAGGGCACGTCTGGACGTCATAGGGGAAGTCAGAAAAATCAAAGAGGCAGGTCACGGAAAAAGAATAAGTCAGCGACAATCTGACACGACCTATAATAATTAAGTAAAACTAACTAGTTTATATGATTTAAAATATTTGTTTAATTAATTCAATTTTTCTTTAATTAATTGCAAAAATTTGGACGTCTCAGAGAAAATTAAAAATTGACGATTAAGTCAGAAAAAAACTGAAACAACCCAATGGCGTAAATTTAATTATTTTATATGATTTAATTTAAAATAGTTTAATTTAAAATTAAAATAGAAAATTAATTTCTTTGAAATAATGAATTTACCTAGTTTACTATAATACAATGTATTACTAACTTAGTGCTTTGGAGGTTCTAGGCGAAGTCATAAAAGTTAAAAAAAGTTCAGAAAAAAGGAGTTACTGTAGTAAGCAAAAAGCTAAACCACCTCAAATAATGGAATAAAAGCAATTATTTTAAACAATTTAATTATAAATTAATTTAAATTTAATTTAATCATAAAATATAAAATTCAAATTTATTTAATTTAATGAGAAGCTCTGAACTGGATTCCTCAGAGAATGATGAAAATATAAAAAGGCGGATCAGAAAAGCCATGCAAAAAACAATGAAACAAACTTAATTATTTTAAGCAAATTAATAAATTTTTTAATAATAATTATTTTAATAATAAATTAAATTTTTGTTTTCAGTCACTTTAATCTAATTAATAATTTTTTTAATTCAAGTGAATTCAAATAATTATCTGGGAAGCTCTGGGCGTCTCAGAGAAAATTGGAAAAATTAAAAAGGTGGGTAAACCTGGACAAAAAATTAAAAAAACTGACACAATAAAATATTGAAGCAGATTTAATAATTTATTAAATGATTTAATTTAATTATTATTAACTAATTAATTTTACTTAACTTAATTTAATTAATTGGGCAGTTTTGGACGTCGTTGGGAAATTGAAAGAAGTAAACAATCAGGTCATGCTAAACAAATAAACAAGGAAAAACCTAATACCTATATTTACCAAAATAATGGATTAAATTTTGTTAATTTATTTAATGTTTTTGATTTGTTTTACTAACTAAAAGCAAACCAGACAAGCTCGCTTTATTTGTTTAAGAAAAATAACAGAACCATGTAATCCAATTAATAAACGATTTAGCGCCGCTTTCATTAAAAACTGCCTACAGTTTATAAAATTTAAAGATTTAATTTGGTTTGGTTCATATTTTGTCCAAAGTGTCTGAAGCACAAAACCAAAAAGTCCAAGTTTTAATGGACCTACTTAGCATAACAAAAATTGGGTCTGCGGTCCCACCACGAATCAAACTTCCTCTCAAATTAAATGCATTTTTTCGCATTATTTTTGAACTGGAAATACTATATACAAATAACACATCTACTTGAAAAATTCTCGTGGTATTTTTGTATTTAATTAAGCATCACAAAATATTTGTTTTTTCTGATTAATCAAAAAATTTACATATGAGAAACCTTAGTTACGCTTAATATAGCTCTAAATAATAGTCAAAAATACTCAAACTTGTTTTAATATAATTGTTTAATCTCCGGTTATAAAATTGGTAAAAATCCTTGGTTTTTCATAACGAAATCTGATTTCCCGGCGGGACCGCGGACCCAAATTTTTGTAATGCTAGGTAGGCCCATAATTAAATATAAAGCTTTTTTTTTGTGTTTTTCCTGTAATTTGGCATTTCGACCTAAGATAAACTAAGAAAAGTTTTTTTTAATTTGATAAAACACTGTTTAGGGCTGGTTCACACCGGAATGGCAGCCGGCAGCTGATAGCAAATGTGCGCGTTTACATCATTACACCGTCATTGTTGCTGCGGTGTAAATTGTGTGCGCTGTGCGTCACCTATCAGCTGTCTTTCCCGTATAAACCAACTTTAAGATTACTCAAATTCAAACTTTTGAGTTTTGTCCTTTGGAAATTTTGTATGGAGTATTTCCCAAGCTTTAAGATTAATTGATTCAAATGGCGCTTAATTGTTTTATGATTGGTTGCTTTAGTCGTGGCCCACATTTTCATTCTCTATTCAAATAAAGCAGTCATGTTCGGTTTGTCTATTGTTCAATCTCAATTCAGGGCCCTGATCGATATGGTCTATGGGTAGTGTGGTTTTTAATTTGAGTCATTGGCCGTTCCAACTAGAATTATGTCACATGTCAGAAATAAAACCCAAATTAGAGCATTCTAAAATTCAGATTTGCGCATTAAATGTGTTCAAGCATTGTATGTATATAGTTCCATAATATTCCTCTATTTTAATGTTATATATTTTTTGTTCATTACCTGTCGAATCAATGTAGATTGGAAACCTCCAACGATTCATTGTCCATCTCACTCCCGTAGCTCTATAAGTTTTTTGTAAGTATTAAGTTAAGAGTAAACTCAAATAATTATTAAAATTAAAAAAAGCAATTCTATTCAGCTTATCTCTTTCTTATTCTTATCGCGTTTCTGACTCGTATAAAGAAAAAAGTGGAAAAATATCAGCAGTGCAATTAACATTGAGCAGAACCTGTGCCGTTCGTGTTCTCTGGTGTTTATGCAAGATTTTACGCCTGAACAATCAGAAAGGGTTAAAATTGATGTTTTTAAATGTAAATTCGTATAATTCAAGGTGTTAAAATCATTCAATTAAAACCAAGCACTTCAAACCAGTGAAAAAAAGCAAAATTCTGTAATTTTCAGGCGCGTTTTTCTGCTTGAACAATCAGCAAAAATTAATATTGTTATTTTTTAATGTAAATCCGTATAATGCGAGATGTAAAATATCATTCAATTAAAAGCAAGCATTTCATACCAATAAAAAAATATGAATGCAGAAATTTGTGTTTTTTAAACACCTTTTTTGCTCAAAGATCAAAAAAGGTTAAGATTGTGATTTTTTAAATGTAAATCCTATAATGCGAGGTATAAAATATCATTTAATTAAAACAAGCATTTTTAACCGATTGAAAGAATATATAAATGAAAAACACAGACGGTGCCATAAACATAATTTTTGTTTAGGATTTGCAACCGCCTTTTCGGTTTATTTATTAAGGATTGGCAAAAATTTCACATAAAAAATTAAGGAATATTGGGGGCGAGAGAATCTGAAAATTTTAAAAACTAGTTGAATCAATTTAAGGCCAAATTATCACATTGCAAACCTTAACCTTAATCCTAAGCAGCTCTGATCTATATTTTAAACTTAAACATTTAATAAAATCATAACTTTCAACCTTTAAGTGTGGAAACACAGAGCACAGAGTCAATATCAATACAGGGTTGAACAAAATTCTAATTATATAATCGAAAACGCGTATTTTTGCGATTATCGAAAACATCACTCCTTTTTTAAACTAAGCTCCGGATATTCAGTTTAAAAAACCTGTGAACCCTAATACTCAAAGTAAAAGTCAGAAAATCTTAATTTTTATTTTAATAACATAATCGTATTAAAAAAGTTGACATTAATCGAAAACCAATTTTCCAGGCTATTTACATTAATCGAGAACATCATTGCACACTATAGTCTATACAAAAATGATCCGAACTGGCGACAAAACTGGAACTTTGAAATGTTATATATCCATAGCGGAGGTTAGAATATGTGCGGGACATATATGGGAGCATAGCTTAGACTCTTGGCTATCTTTTGAAAAGGTTAGGAAAAAATGTTTTTGATGACGTCATCACTACAACCGATGCGATGAAAAAATCTGGTCGAAAAAAAACAAAACTTTTTTATTAGTACGAGATTAGAAACGCCGGTTGGTATGCTGTTAAAACATACTTTTCTGAAAGTTTGAAAGTTTAAAACATAGTTTTCTGAAAGTTTGAGCCAAATGGGCTTACTCGAATTTTTCTTATAATGCGTTGAATGAGCGCGGTTTTCGCGATTTTTCGCGAATTTTCGCCACGCTAATACACTGTCCGAATTATATATTTTGTTTTGCTTCCTGCTCGAAGTGTGTACGATATTGATCTTATTGCTATATATAAAATGTCCGCCAATTTTTATTCATTATTTTTGACCTAAAAATTTTTTTTTGGGGGGTTGACCCCCTGGGGCTAGGGGGGCCAAACACGAATGCCGAAAAATTTTTTCAAAATTTTTTTTCAAAACCATCAAAAATGTAAAATTCATCACATATGACGAATTTTTATATATTGTTTGTGTAAAAAAACCTAATATTAAGCTTACAATAAGCTGTTAAAAATGACGAATTTGAAATTTGGAAGGATTGGATACGGGCTTGAAATCCTTCCAAATTTCAAATTCGTCATTTTTGACAGCTTATTGTAAGCTTAATATTAGGTTTTCTTACACAAACAATATATCAAAATTCGTCATATGTAATATATTTTACATTTTTGATGGTTTTGAAAAAAAAATTTTGAAAAAACTTTTGGCATTCGTGTTTGGCCCCCCTAGCCCCGGGGGTCAACCCCCCAAAAAAATTTTTTAGGTCAAAAGTAAGGAATAAAATTGGCGGACATTTAATATATAGCAATAAGATCAATATCGTACACCCTTCGAGCAGGAAGCAAAACTAAATATATAATTCGGACAGTGTATTAGCGTAGCAAAAATTTGCGAAAAATCGCGAAAACCGCGCGCATTCAACGCATTATAAAAAAAATTCAAGCGAGCCGATTTCGCTCAAACTTTCAGAAAAAACTCAGAAAGGTATGTTTTAACAGCATACCAAGCCGCGTTTCTTATCTCGTACTAATAAAAAAATTTTGTTTTTTTTTGGGACCAGGTTTTTTTCACCGCATCGGTTGTAGTGATGACGTCATCAAAAATATTTTTTTCTAACCTTTTCAAAAGATAGCCAAGAGTCTAAGCTATGCTCCCATATATGTCCTGCACATATTCTAACCTCCGCTATGGATTAATAACATTTCAAAGTTCCAGTTTTGTCGCCAGTCCGCATCATTTTTGTATGGACTATAGTAATGTTCCCTGGAGCTCCGAGTTCCGGATCGGAGCTCCACCCTATTTGTGAGCTAACTTCATGAATAGTTAAAGATTGACGCCAAGGATTATTTTTACCAATTTTTTTGTATGTTAATTTTTTTTTAAAACTTATTTAAAACGCTAGAAATAGTCAAAAAATTCAGATAGAGTAACTTTAAATGTATTCCAAGGTTAGATAAGCTTAAAATCGCTCATTTACGGGGCAGAGCTCCGAAGCTCTCTCCACTTTAAATGGCCGGATCTCCGAAGCATGATATTGGAGGGTATGAACATCATTATTGCACACGTAAAATTATTAACAGTAATTTTACATTGCTGATAATTTTTGACGAAAAACGTGCGGCAACAAACAGAAAATAAATGGGAAGTGTGACAAAGAAACAAGAGAAAACTGTGGCGAGACTCATTTTTGCGAATACAAGAATAATATTACTGTAACTTACGGCTTTCATTTGCGCTTTAAAATTTGCAAAATAGTGATTTTCAGCTAAATTTTAAACTCTTTTCTGTTTTTAAGTTAACTTTGATATATTCTGGAATAATTAAAAAGTAATGTCGTATACTTTAATTAAAAATGCTTTTGTAAGCCATTTTTTTCTGCAAAAAATCATTAAATAAAAATTTTAAAAATAGTTTTATATTACGGCAAAAAGGATTTAAAGCAGATTGGGTTAAATAAATTTTAATTACTTATTGGCGGAGTTCCGGAATTTGTAAAATTTATGTAGTCTAGTGACTTACGAATTAAAAAGAGCCAAATCGGGTTTCCACACGTACCAAGATCGCACTGTTATGTAGCGAGTTTGATTATAATCCGACGGCTTCCATACAAGTTTATAATCTGTCCAAGTCTAACAAAAGTAGAAATAAATAATTTATTCGTACGGTAAAAGATACATTAGTTAAGTTATACACTTGTGTATGAATTCATAATGAAAATTGTAAAATAAACAAAAAATAAAAAAATAAAAGTACAAAATTTAATACATAAATTCATAACACACATAATTGTAACATATGGAGTAACAGGCAATACCAATAAAATCTATTATATAAAACATTTTTTTAATAACGCTTTGTAAATTTTTGAAACTACAAGTAGCCCGTGTCAGCCATACGGCTGACAAATAATTTTTCGGCATCTTTTATATTCATTTACTAATCTTTTTTTCAAAATTCAACCCTTCTATGCCATTCCTGTGACTGTAAGCTTTACAATGATACCTCAGTTAACCCGCACTTCATTTCGTCGTTGGGGAAAGGGTCTTTCCCTTGTTTGGTGAAAATATGTTGTCCAGCATAAAGTTGTCCATATTATTTTTTTACTAATTTCAACCCCCTTATGATGAACTTTACCTGTTCATGAAACCTTCATGAACTATATGCTTTACCCATAATATCTTATTTACCTCAATGATTTGTGATTAGGGAGGAAGGTCTTTTCCTCTTTGGTAAAAATATGTTGTCCAGTATAAAGATGTTCTTTTTATTTTTTTTAAATTTCAACCCATTCATGACATTCTCCAGACTGTAAGCTTTGCAATGATACCTCATTTAGCCCAATCCGTTTTGTGGTTGGGAAGAAGCCCCCCCCCTTTTGATCAAAATGCGTTGTCTAGCATAAAAATGTCCTTGTTATTTATTTTTTGAACCATTCAACCCTTTTATGACATTCCTTGAAACTTAAGCTTTGCAATGATATCTCATTTAGCCCAATCCTTTTCGCAGTTAAGGAAAAAGTTCGTTGCCCCTTTTAGTGAAAAAACGTTGTCCAGCATTAAGATGTCCATGTTCATTTTTCCAAAAACATGATATTCTGGCTTTGCATTGGCAAATTACTCTTACTAATAAGTTTGAACCAATTTGAAGATAAAAAATTTTTCGATAAAGTCCATAGGGCCTGTTTTTGTGAACTTGTTTTGTCCAACCAAAAGATGTCCATGCGATTTTTTTAATTTCAACCCCTTTATGACATTTCCCTCTCTGAAAGCATTGAAACGATATCTCATTTACATTGTAGCCCAATTTTTTTGCTGGTTGGGGAAGAAGGTCGTTCCCCTTTTTAGTGAAAAAACGTTGTCCAACCAAAAAACATGACATTTTGGTTTTACATTGGCTAATTACTCTTATCAATAAGTTCGAGCCAATTCAATGACAAAAAATTTTCGATTTCCAAAATTCATAGGTTCCCCCTTTTGTAAAAATGTTTTGTCTAGGCTAAAGATGTCCATGCAAAATTTTTCCAAATTTGAACCTCTTTATGACATTCCCCGGACTGTAAGCTTTGCAATGATGTCTCATTTAGCCTAATCCCAATTGTGGTTGGGGAGCACGGTAATTCCTTTCTTTAGTGAAAAAAAAAACGTTGTCCAGTATAAAAATGTCTATGTTCATTTCAAAACAAAAAAACATGATATTCTGACTTTTTTGTTTTTAAATGAACATAGACATCTAAAAAACATGATATTCTGGCTTCACATTGCCTAATTACTCTTACCAATAAGTTTGAGCCAAATCAAAGACAAAAAATTTTTCAACTTCCAAAATCCATAGGGGACCAAATGCGTTGTCCAGTCTAAACATGTCCATGTAAAATTTTTCAAAATTTCAACCACCTTAAGACATTCCCTAGGGTATAAGCTTTCGAACGATACTTCATTCACCTTAATCCGTTGGGTTGTTAAGGAGGAGTTAGGGAACACACAGACACACACACATTACGTCTATTTATATATAGATTCATTGTTTAATTTACTTTTAAATTTTGTTACATTTTGAGACATTATGATGTCCTTACTAGAAGAATTCCAAACAGGACAAATCCGACTAGCAAAGAAAAACTTGCAAGTATCAATTGCTGATTTTGGAATTATTAGTTTTTTAATGTGACCTATGGTATGTAAATTTTGAAAAAAATTAAAAAAAAAACCGGTTGCATTAACACGACAAGTCCGCTTATAATTTTAAAACAATACACTATGTAGATCATTTCGAATTCTACGCAGCTCTAAACTTTCTAAACCGAGGTTTATTAAGTGTTACTTATAGCATGGTTTGGCTTTAATACATCTAGCATAAACTTTTCGGGTAAAATACCTTTACTTGTTCAATTTTAAAACTATCTTTATTTAAATATGGTGACCAAACGGCTGTTTCTTATTCTAAAACGTGTCACACAAATGCGCGAACCAAGGAGTTTTTGTTTTTTGTTCAAATTCGTCGGAAAATAAGTGATAGGTTGGCAGACGCTTTTTTGACAATTTCATTCATTACAATAAAAGGAAGATTTCAAGTTTTTACAAAAAGTTATTTAAAAGATCATTTTTACTTGTTACATTTTCAAAGGGTATTTCGCGTAATTCAAAAATTTTATTTTCATAATTTATTTCTAAGTGTGAAAATTTTACATGTTTTATGCGCAATCTTCAATTGTTACTTCTCAGACCATTCTAAAAATTTTTTTAAGGGGAGTAAAAAAGAATCATTTATTTCTTGTTTTTCTCTATTGCTACTGTATACAGTTTTATGTCATCCGCATAAACTGTAGCAATTTGTTCAAGTAAACTGATAATACGTATGATAATATTGATATAATTATAATGTTGCATTAGTGTTTGCACTATATAATTCTACGACAGTTAAATGTTTTGTATAAATTAAATGTTACGTTGGCAATATAACGGGATCGAAACTACTTTTTTGTCACTGTTTATTATATTTATACTTTTTTTAGTTTTAGTCTAGGAGCAAAATATATAAAAATACACTTACTGCTGACATAAATCCATGAAAGGTTAATGTTTGGGCAACTTCATTCTAAAATTTTTTTTCATTTTTATTGTTGATTAGAATTTTGTTAATCTTTTTTTGTTTCTAAAAAAAACTAAAAACTAAATAAGTAAAACTGACTTAAATTTGGTCCGCTTTAATTTCGGCCATCCGTTTTTATTTTTGCCATGCGCAAAGCTTTGAACCGAACTGTGTATGATTAGATAGATGAATTGACGATCTATCTAGCCATTAGCATTGTGCCCCCGAGCAGAGCGCCGCTTTTAGGAGCTTCGGTGCAAACCCCGGAACTCCGGAGCTCCGGAGCTCCGCCCAAGCTAGTAAACACAAAAATAAAATAAGCATAATATAAACACCCAAGTGTGACTAATTAAAAAAAACTTTGTTGTTTTTACCTAACAAAATTATTCCAAAGCATACTTTTGTCAAAAATGTATGTAATATTATATCTGGATTTCTGTATTTATTATTATTAGGTACATAACAATAAATAGTGCATTACTAAAGGCGTATCCTTATTAGAACTTCACAATAAAAATGTTTAATGTTGGACCAACGAGGAAATATTAAATCAATAAAATCTAAAAAAAATTTAATTGTACCACTTCTTCAATATGTTTTACAACCAAATGTATGTCCACCTTTGTGACATCATCTTTGCTTTTTGCCGGGCGAATTCTTCTGTTGTAATCTAACAAAAGATGCGATTTTAACAGGTAATTTTCTATTTAATAGAATAAGGGAGTTGGGCGTTGGAATTTTTCTGGTGTGACACTTTTTAACTGCAAAAAATTAAAATAATTTTTCGAATCATTATTTTGGAAGTTTTATTTAAGCAGATTCATTTTTTAAACGCCACTAAATTTAAAATCGGTTTTTACTTCCGTATTTTCAAATCTTAGTAAAGCGTGTTTGTCGGGAACGTAAAGCAGCCCCAGTCTCTAAGTTAAAAATTTGAAACCCAGGAAAATAAGTGTTCAGAAAATTTGAAACTTCAAGTCGAAACATGGGAGCTCAAGAAATTTTTAGCTTTAACCGGGGAACTTACAACCCTGAGTTAAGCAATCAAAACCGATTGAACGTAGAGTCCTAAGTGAGGAAATTATGCTCTAAATAGGAATAAAAGCCAAAAGACCTTGAAATATTAAGCAGGAAATTTTATACTCCAAGCAGAAAACTTTAATAGTGGTAACAATATAACTATAACTAAGTATAAAAAGTAATTTAAAAA
>JASAMX010013387.1:0-10681 GCA_030248175.1 Microlaimidae sp. YZB2_3 | reverse complement strand
ACCAAAAGTTGCATTGACCAATTGATCAGAAAATATCGGTAGGGTAGTACTATTTATTAAACCACACCAAATTTTATTTACATTACAGGTACAAAAAAGTAAAATTTTAATCCCTGAAAAATTTACTTTGGTATTAATAATTGCCTCCAATTGGAATGCACTTTATATCTAATTCAGTTTTACAAATTAAAACAATCCTATATATATATATATATATATATATATATATATATATATATATATATATATATATATATATATATATAAATCCTGACGTGAATGAAATAAAACTTTGTATATATATATATATATTTACACAAACATTACCATATACAAAGTGGTTGTCACCTCAGTCACTTTTTATAAATACTTAACAAGCCTGAGGGGAATGGGCCAATCCCCAATACACACACAAATATATAATATATATATATATATATATATATATATATATATATATATATATATATATATATATATATATATATATATATATATATATATATATATATATATATATATACATATATTGTGTGTTGTGTGTGTGTGTGTATGTGTGTGTGCGCGTGTGTGCGTGTGTGCGTGTGTGCGTGTGTGTGTGTGTGTGTGTGTGTGTGTGTGTGCGTATGTGTGCGTGTGTGCGTGTGTGAGTGAGTGTGTGTGTGTGTGTGTGTGTGTGTGTGTGTGTGTGTGTGTGTGTGTGTGTGTGTGTGTGTGTGTCTGTGCCTGTGTGTGTCTGTGCCTGTGTGTGTGTGTGTATTGGGTATTGGCCCATTCCCCTCAGTTTTGTTAAGTATTTATAACAAATCACTGAGGTGACAACCACTTTGCATATAGTATTGTTTGTGTAAATATATATATATATACAAGATTTATTTCATTCACGTCAGGATTTTAAGGACCCTCAAAATGTCATATAGTATTTGTAATCACGTCATATGTTCTATGAGAATGTTTGTGGAAAGAGCTGTCAGAAGCACTTTTAGCCAATTAGCGCTTGGAAAAAAAATTGGTTCACCAATAGATGAAAGATCTCCATTTTTCCCAAGCCTTAATTGGCTAAAAATGATTCTATAAGGTCATAACTTTCTAAAGGTATTTAACACTGAACAATTTCCTTTTAACCCGTACTCAACCGGTCCAGTTCTAGAACTGTTCGGAACAGGTTCTAGAACTGTTCCGAACAGTTTTAGAACTGTTCGGAACAGTTCTAACTCGGAAGTTCTAACTCGTTTTAGAACTGTTCGGAACAGTTCTAAGTTCGGAACTGTTCGGAACTGTTTGGACGGTGTCGGTGTACTTTCCAGTTTGCCCAAATTTGTGAGAAATTCGGCATTTGAAAATGCCGAAGTTGTACTTTGGTGCATTATAAAAGTCACCGAAACATTTTCCAACACTTATCACGTGATTTTATTGTGTATTTCCGTTGTTTTATGTGTTTAAATATCATTTGCGGAGTTTTATTTATTTTTTGATTTTGAGAACTGCAAATCAGTTCTAGAACGCATAGCACAGGGGCATGTAGAGTACCGGTTAAATGGGAGGGTTTTGACTATCATGTTTCATTTTAAGTTTTATTTTTCATTTTATTTTATTTTTTTGTGTAGTTTTGTTAGTTTATTAATTTTGTGTTATATTTTTTGAAAACAAAACTTATATCAATCCAATCCCTAAAATCCTCTGTTAGGGGTTGGGCCATTGACTAAAACACTATACCAGCAACAGTGCTGATACAGGGTTTTAGGCAGTCATGTGGAATATTCATAGCCTCTCTTTTTAAAAAAAATTTTTTCCAAGTGCTAATTGGCTAAAGCAACTACTCCCACAACCATTTCCACAGAGCAAAACATATGACGTGATCACAAATACTATATGACATTTCGAGGGTCCTTAACCTGGTAAGGATGGCTCTTAAACCTGCTTCCGGTGTCGTAGAATAGATCTTCCCCCATTACACATCTTCCCCCCCGGAAGATTTATTCTGGTTTGCGCCAGAACAGGGGTCGCATTCTGAAGAAACCCTTATATTTACCCCGTTAAATCCATTTCAATGAAAATAAAAATAAATAAATATATATAGTAAATAAATAAACCTACCGCATATAAGACAGAAAATGATTGCAATGAATCTTTTTAAATTTTTTTTTCTCGCGCCGCAAAACCACCTCGCGCGAAATAAAAAATTTAATCAATGCGCGTATTTTATTTTTTATTAAATTAATCCTGCGGGAGAAAATATTTAACCACCTCTCGAGTTGGATAAATTCTTATTCTTAAAACAATAGAAAAAATTTAACCCGACTTTTACCTAGGTAAAATTGATTTTTCACTCGCATCCTTAAGCACGTAAAAAAAAGTTAACCCGGGGTAAATTTTAACCGCGCGTCAGAATGCGCGCCCAGATCTTCCCCCCTCAGAATATTTATTCCCCCCTGTGTTAAAGCATACAGCAAAAATTTGCATAAAATTTCAAACAGAGAGGGGAAGATCTATTCTGGGGTCGCATTCTGAAAAAACCCTTATATTTACCCCGGTAAATCCATTTCAAAAAAAAAATAAAAAATAAATATATATTGTAAATAAATAAACCTGCCGCATATGGGACAGAAAATGATTGCAATAAATTTTTTTTTAATTTTTATTTCTCGCGCCGCAAAACCACCTCGCGCAAAATAAAAAAATTAATCAATGCGCGTATTTTATTTTTTATTAAATTAATCCTACGGGAGAAAATATTTAACCACCTCTCTAGTTGGATAAATTCTTATTCTTAAAACATTAGAAAAAATTTAACCTGACTTTTACCTAGGTAAAATTGATTTTTCACTCGCATCCTTAAGCACGTAAAAAAAAGTTAACCCAGGGTAAATTTTAACCGCGCATCAGAATGCGCGCCCTGTGCGCTGTTTCATAAATGTTAGGAACATTTAATTCTTTGTAAATATTTACAAAGAAATGAAATCCTATGCTAAAGCATATGATAGATGGATTTTTTTTTTTTTTTTTTTTTTTGTTTGTTTTTTTTTTTTTCTTTTGTTTTTTTTTTTTTTTGTTGTTTCTTGCTATAAAAAAGAAGGGGATGACAAAAAAAAAGGTGTGGGGTGGTTTTTTGTATGGGGCCCCTCGCTGTTGCTCTTTGATTAATTCTTCCCCCTTTGTATAAATCATGTAACAATTATTTGCATTAAAAACAACATCCATTTTTTCTATTTTTCACGTCATTTCGTTTTTTTTCTTTTAATCAAAAAATTCAGAAAAAATACTCGAGGTTTCAGATCAAAAAATTAGTGATAAACGCAAGAAAAATAAAGTTTATTCAATAAAACATTTCAGATGTCCGGAGTATTTAAAAAAAACCTGCCTGTTTTAAATAAACACCTTTCGAATGTTTTACTTAAAGTAAGAATTTTGATCGTATAAAGCTGAATTTTGATCGTATAAACCTGAATTTTGATCGTATAAACCTGAATTTTGATCGTATAAAGCTGAAATATGAACCCTAACCAAGCCTAAGCAGAAAGCTTAAATTCAAATTATTAACCGTTCAAAATATTAAGCAACATATGAAAAAATTTAAAACTCGAAGAAAATTTTGGCGGCGCCAGAAAAAAATAAATCCTGCATATCTTCAAAAAAAAATCACTTTCTGATTAATAACAAAACAAAATTTTTCCTAAACCTAAGCAAAGCCTAAAAATTAACTTAAACAACCAAAACAACTTTAAACCTGTTTAATGTCGAATTTACTGTTGAATATGAAGAAGAAAGTTTTTTTTTGTTTTCATTGAATTTTAAATAAAAAAACTAAAAAAGTTATGGGTACACATATTCTAAGTTTTATTTTTTCTTACTTCAATTTTTTAACGACATATTATGTTTTAATAAAAAAGCAAAAACTGAAAGGAAATAATGAATCAAATACTGATCGGGAAGAAATTAAATTGGTTTCACTTTTCATGTCTTTTTTTGCTATGCTTTGTCTTAAAAATTGATAAAATCAAAGGAAAAACGTTTATTTAGGGATATTAATTTTCCAAAAAATAAGTTTATTTAATTATATCATATTTTTATATACCCGAACAAAACAAACTAAAACAAATATTTGTTTTTTATTTCCAAAAACCAACTAAATAATACTTAATCATTAATGTCAATGCTGAACTGTTTTTGAAATTAATAACAAGTAAAGTTAAAAATTATTTTTTATTAAAATACAAAAAAAAAACTATTTTCTGTGAAACGATGTTTTTAAAATTTGTTCAAACAAAATCTTACGTGTCATGTTTTAAATTTATGCAAATTTTTGAGGGTATTCTGGTGTTTAACTCAGAATAGATCTTCCGGGGGGAATAAATATTCTGAGGGGGGAAGATCTATTCTGGCGTAAATCAGAATAAATCTTCCGGGGGGAAGATCTATTCTAGAGCGCACCAGAATAAATCTTCCGGGGGAAGATTTATTCTAGAGCGCACTAGAATAAATCTTCCGGGGGGAAGAAAAATAGGGGGGAAGATCTATTCTGCGACACCGGAAGACTGGAGGCTGGTAGGAGACGGGTAAAACTGCCTTGGAGGCAGCTAGGAGGCAGGGTGGAGGCAGGTAAGAGGCAGGGTGGAGGCAGCTAAAACTGCTTCAAAGGCCTGTAGGAGGCAGGCAGCCCTGCCTTCTGCTGAGTCATATGAAACATAGGAGGCAGGTAGGAGTCAGCTAAAACTGCCTCAGGGGCAGGTAGAAGGCAGGGTAGAGGCAGGTAGGAGGCAGGTAAGAGGCAACAAAATTTCCTATGTAGGCAGGTAGGAGGCAGGTAAAAACCGCTTTTTCCAATTCAGGCACCCCGTCTTTACCGGGTTAAAATCGTGACATGATTGAGTTTGTCCGACTTTTACGTCTGTCTGAGGGCGGTTTTGTCTCAGTTTAAGTGGCAAACTAAACGGACCGAAGTTTTTCACTTTTTCATACATTTTGCTAAGTTTGCTAAAAATTGATTTATGCAAAATTCCATTTTGCATTATAGGAAAATATAACAGCCAAAAAATTAAAGTATTTTTAAAATTTTAAAAGTTATGTGATAGCTTTTTAGGGACGCGGAAATCAAAAATTTGCTTCCAACAAAGCATATTCATTCGATATTGGAGCACGGTCGTATGCCGGTAATGAAGCTCGAGAGGAGAACTTTTTTCAGTTGGAGCCTACAAGAGTATCTCGTAATGGCGAATATATTTACCAGTCCGACAATGTTCGCACTTAGCTCATTATTATGTAAGCCTCAATGCCCATGTTTTAAATCAAAACTTAGGTGAAATAATCAAATATTACCTATCATGTTTTACTGGCTAAAATACAAAATAATATACACCGATATCCTAATCCTAAGTTATTGAGTATCAATAACTTACGATATCGCTATCATATATCAATATGCGGTATCAAAAGCAACCGATAAGCTTACTCCGTATCAGTAAACAAAACTTCAAACTCTTAAGTCATAATTCTAGACGTAAATTGTCAAATCATTTATAAATTGACAATATTTGTCAATTTAAGAATTTAGCAAATTTTTTTTGGCTAGAAAAAATTTATTTTTAGGTCAGTTTTTTTGGGTTCCTTACAATTAATGTATGAATCTTAGACTAAAAAAATTATTATTAACGCAAAACTTTTTATTTAATCCAACAATAAATTGTTTACCTTAGGCTGATTAAATTTACAATTTTTACCTATGTTTTTGGCGCAGAAATAACCTGTATTTAAAACTGCAAGTAAACCAACAAATATATATTTTTTCACAATAATGTCTTCCTAACAAATATAAATACCACGCGGTTATAATTTGCTATGGGTGACGCGATTTTGATGTAACTTCACCACCGATGGCAGAAAGAACCACGGAAAAGAATCATTTCGAAAAGAAAACACATCAAAAATAAACATGGGCATTGAGGCTTACATAATAATGAGCTAAGTGCGAACATTGTCGGACTGGTAAATATATTCGCCATTACGAGATACTCTTGTAGGCTCCAACTGAAAAAAGTTCTCCTCTCGAGCTTCATTACCGGCATACGACCGTGCTCCAATATCGAATGAATATGCTTTTGTCAAAAGCAATTTTTTAATTTCCGCGTCCCTAAAAAGCTATCACATAACTTTTAAAATTTTAAAAATACTTTAATTTTTTGGCTGTTATATTTTCCTATAATGCAAAATGGAATTTTGCATAAATCAATTTTTAGCAAACTTAGCAAAATGTATGAAAAAGTGAAAAACTTCGGTCCGTTTAGTTTGCCACTTTTAAACTGAGACAAAACTCGCCTCAGACGGACGTAAAAGTCGGACAAACTCAATCATGTCGCGATTTTAACCCGTAAAAGACGGGGTGCCTGAATTGGAAAAAGCGGTTTTTACCTGCCTCTTACCTGCCTACATAGTTTATTTTGCCTCTTCCTGCCTCCTACCTGCCTCTTTACCCCTCCCTCTCCTGCCCCTGAGGCAGGCTTAGCTAGCTACCTCTACCTGCCTCCTATGTTTCATATGACTCCAGCAGAAGGCAGGGGCTGCTGCCCCTCCCTACGGCCTTTGAAGCAGTTTTAGCTGCCTCCACCCTGCCTCTTCCTGCCTCCACCCTGCCTCCTAGCTGCCTCCAAGGCAGTTTTACCGTCTCCTACCAGCCTCCGGTCTTCCGTGTCGCGGGTTCCCCCTATTTTTTCTTCCTCCGGAAGATTTATTCTAGTGCGCTCTCGAATAAATCTTCCCCTCGGAAGATTTATTCTGGTGCGCTCTAAATAGATCTTCCCCGGAAGATTTATTCTGATTTACGCCAGAATAAATCTTCCCCCTCAGGAGTGATTATTCCCCCCGGAAGATCTATTCTTATTCAAAACGCCAGAATAAATCTTCCCCCCTCAAAAATTTGCATGTATAAATTTAAAACATGACACGTTAGATTTTGTTTGAACAAATTTTTAAAAACATCGTTTCACAGAAAATAATTTTTGTTTTTTGTATTTTAATAAAAAATAATTTTTAACTTTAATTGTTATTAATTATCAAGAACGGATTAACCATTGACATTAAAGATTAAGTATTATTTAGTTGGTTTTTTGAGGATAAAAAACAAATATTTGTTTTAGTTTGTTTTGTTCGGGTATATAAAAATATGATATAATTAAATAAACTTATTTTTCGAAAATTGATATCCCTAAATAAACGTTTTTCCTTTGATTTTATCAATTTTAAGACAAAGCATAGCAAAAAAAGACATGAAAAGTGAAACCGATTTAATTTCTTCCCGATCAGTATTTGATTCATTATTTCCTTTCAGTTTTTGCTTTTTTATTAAAACATAATATGTCGTTAAAAAATTGAAGTAAGAAAAAATAAAACTTAGAATATGTGTACCCATAACTTTTTTAGTTTTTTTATTTAAAATTCAATGAAAACAAAAAAAAACTTTCTTTATTTCATATTCAACAGTAAATTCGACATTAAACCGGTTTAAAGTTGTTTTGGTTGTTTAAGTTAATTTTTAGGTTTTGCTTAGGTTTAGGAAAAATTTTGTTTTGTTATTAATCAGAAAGTGATTTTTTTTGAAGATATGCAGGATTTATTTTTTTCTGGCGCCGCCAAAATTTTCTTCAACTTTTTAAATTTTTTCATATGTTGCTTAATATTTTGAACGGTTAATAATTTGAATTTAAGCTTTCTGCTTAGGCTTGCCTAGGGTTCATATTTTCAGCTTTATACGATCAAAATTTAGGTTTATACGATCAAAATTCAGCTTTATACGAAAATTTACCCAAGTTAGTTTTACGTGCTTAAGGATGCGAGTGAAAAATCAATTTTACCTAGGTAAAAGTCGAGTTAAATTTTTTCTATTGTTTTAAGAATAAGAATTCAACTAAAGAAGTGGTTAAATATTTTCTCCCGTAGGATTAATTTAATAAAAAATAAAATACGCGCATTGATTAATTTTTTTATTTTGCGCGAGGTGGTTTTGCGGCGCGAGAAAAAAAATTTAAAAAAAATTTATTGCAATCATTTTCTGTCCCATATGCGGCAGGTTTATTTATTTACAATATATATTTATTTTTTTTATTTTCTTTGAAATGGATTTATTGGGATAAATATAAGGGTTTTTCAGAATGCGACCCCAGAATAGATCAATTTCCCCTCTCTGTTTGAAATTTTATGCAAATTTTTGCTGTATGCTTTTAACACAGGGGGGAATAAATATTCTGAGGGTGGAAGACCTGGGCGCGCATTCTGACGCGCGGTTAAAATTTACCCCGGGTTAACTTTTTTTTACGTGCTTAAGGATGCGAGTGAAAAATCAATTTTACCTAGGTAAAAGTCGGGTTAAATTTTTTCTATTGTTTTAAGAATAAGAATTTATCCAACTCGAGAGGTGGTTAAATATTTTCTCCCGCAGGATTAATTTAATAAAAAATAAAATACGCGCATTGATTAAATTTTTTATTTCGCGCGAGGTGGTTTTGCGGCGCGAGAAAAAAAATTTAAAAAAATTCATTGCAATCATTTTCTGTCTTATATGCGGTAGGTTTATTTATTTACTATATATATTTATTTATTTTTATTTTCATTGAAATGGATTTAACGGGGTAAATATAAGGGTTTCTTCAGAATGCGACCCCTGTTCTGGCGCAAACCAGAATAAATCTTCCGGGGGGGGGGAAGATGTGTAATGGGGGAAGATCTATTCTACGACACCGGAAGCAGGTTTAAGAGCCATCCTTACCAGGTTAAGGACCCTCGAAATGTCATAAAGTATTTGTGATCACGTCATATGTTTTGCTCTGTGGAAATGGTTGTGGGAGTAGTTGCTTTAGCCAATTAGCACTTGGAAAAAATTTTTTTTAAAAAGAGAGGCTATGAATATTCCACATGACTGCCTAAAACCCTGTATCAGCACTGTTGCTGGTATAGTGTTTTAGTCAATGGCCCAACCCCTAACAGAGGATTTTAGGGATTGGATTGATATAAGTTTTGTTTTCAAAAAATATAACACAAAATTAATAAACTAACAAAACTACACAAAAAAAATAAAATAAAATGAAAAATAAAACTTAAAATGAAACATGATAGTCAAAACCATCCCATTTAACCGGTACTCTACATGCCCCTGTGCTATGCGTTCTAGAACTGATTTGCAGTTCTCAAAATCAAAAAATAAATAAAACTTTGCAAATGATATTTAAACACATAAAACAACGGAAATACACAATAAAATCACGTGATAAGTGGTTGGAAAATGTTTCGGTGACTTCTATAATGCACCAAAGTACAACTTCGGCATTTTCAAATACCGAATTTCTCAGAATTTTGGGCAAACTGGAAAGTACACCGACACCGTCCAAACAGTTCCGTAGAACAGTTCCGAACTTAGAACTGTTCCGAACAGTTCTAAAACGAGTTAGAACTTCCGAGTTAGAACTGTTCCGAACAATTCTCAAAACTGTTCGGAACAATTCTAGAACTGTGTTCCGAACAGTTCTAGAACTGGACCGGCTGAGTACGGGTTAAAAAAAGGAAATTGTTCAGTGTTAAATACCTTTAGAAAGTTATGACCTTATAGAATCATTTTTAGCCAATTAAGGCTTGGGAAAAAAATGGAGATCTTTCATCTATTGGGTAACCAATTTTTTTTCCAAGCGCTAATTGGCTAAAAAAGCGCTTCTGACAGCTCTTTCCACAAACATTCTCATAGAACATATGACGTGATTACAAATACTATATGACATTTTGAGGGTCCTTAAAATGCTGACGTGAATGAAATAAAATCTTGTATATATATATATATTTACACAAACAATACTATATACAAAGTGGTTGTCACCTCAGTGATTTGTTATAAATACTTAACAAAACTGAGGGGAATGGGCCAATACCCAATACACACACACACAGGCACAGACACACACAGGCACAGACACACACACACACACACACACACACACACACACACACACACACACACACACACACACACACACACACACACACACACGCACGCACACACGCACACACGCACACATACGCACACACACACACACACACACACACACACACACACGCACACACGCACACACACGCGCGCACACACACACACACACAACACACAACACACATATATATATATATATATATATATATATATATATATATATATATATATATATATATCTATATATATATTTGTATATATATATATATATATATATATATATATATATATATATTATATATATGTGTGTGTATTGGGTATTGGCCCCCATTCCCCTCAGGCTTGTTAAGTATTTATAAAAAGTGACTGAGGTGACAACCACTTTGTATATGGTAATGTTTGTGTAAATATATATATATATATACAAAGTTTTATTTAATTCACGTCAGGATTTATATATATATATATATATATATATATATATATATATATATATATATATATATATATATATATATATAGGATTGTTTTAATTTGTAAAACTGAATTAGATATAAAGTGCATTCCAATTGGAGGCAATTATTAATACCAAAGTAAATTTTTCAGGGATTAAAATTCTACTTTTTTGTACCTGTAATGTAAATAAAATTTGGTGTGGTTATAAATAAAATAGACCAATCTGACTGATTTTTCTATCAATTGGTCAATGCAACTTTTGGT
>JASAMX010013384.1:0-36765 GCA_030248175.1 Microlaimidae sp. YZB2_3 | reverse complement strand
GACTTTGGTCGATAACCTTATTATTTTTAGATTTTTATATTTTTTATAAAAAAAATAATTAAAATCATTTTTTTCCAAAAACGTCACCGAGGACTTGGCCGCCCAGACAGAGATAAAATATTACTGCGTCGGTAGCGGATTAACAAAAACGTTTTTCAAGATCGTATTATTTTTAGATTTTTTATTTTTTTATAAAAATAATTAAAATCATAAAATTACAAAAAATTTTTTCCTAAGACAGCGCCGAAAACTTGGCCACGCAGACAGAAAGAAAACACAAATGTGAGTTTGCATCTCCATTGTCTCCGCGAAAAACCTTTTTTTCAAAATAAGTGTAAAGTTTTTTTGTTGAAAAGGATAAAACTTACAGAAGTTATAAAAAACTTTTCAATATTGTCCCCCACGAACCACAGCATTACTATTCGAACGCTAGAAATAAACAAATAACGCATTAACTATATGTTAAAATCACTGTATGGTTAAGTAGGACGTCCAACAATTTGACGCTTAATAAACCGATTTTTTTAGAAAAATAATATGACGAAACGATTTTTTTTACTTTTTCACTAAAAAATGAATGATACAAAAATTAGTAAAAAAAATTATAAAATTATATTTTAAGCTTTTTTTAAATGCTTGTTTGTTGTGCAAAAAGAGTTATTTAAAATACTTGAAAATAATTAAGTAAAAAAATGAAGAGTGAGTAATTGTGTATGAAATACCTGTGTACCCAAATGTAATGCATACGTATGAATAGATTTATATGCATACGCAGGCATTATTTTTTAAATATCATATATTCATACGTATGAGATTTTTGCTAATATGCATACGTAATGCATTTTTATGCATACGTTTGCATATTTTTGCCAGTTGCATGCGTATGTATGTGATTTCTAAAGTATGCATATATTTATATTCTTAAAAAAAAATTAAAAATATTCCTAAGACCTTGTTAAGTTACAATTATTATACTTACAGTTGATTAAAAAAATGCGCGGTTTAGTTGAGACCTGTTTAATTTAAATTTAATTTTTTTATGAATTTTAAGAATCAAAAATTCACACTTACGAGAGAATGTGGGCTTTCATGTCCTCGCTGCCCAGAGAGGAAATTTTCGTGTCCAATTCCGCGGACGGGATTCGAAAAGTTCGCGCCGGAAACTACGCCTATCTCATGGAGTCCTCAATGCTGGAGTACCATGTGGAAAAGAACTGCGACCTGATACAAATAGGCGGGCTACTAGACTCCAAAGGTTATGGATTCGGCTTGAGAAAAAGTAAAATTTTGTGGTTTTTTTTAAATTCTATATTACCCTACTATTTTTTTAAATTTGACAGAAAAAGTGAAAATTACACTTATCTTATGGAGTCCTCTATAATCAAATCTACGCCTATCTCATGGAGTCAGTACCATGTGGAAAAGAACTGCGACCTGATACAAATAGGCGGGCTACTAGACTCCAAAGGTTATGGATACGGCTTGAGAAAAAATAAACTTTTATTTCTTTTTTTTTGTTATTCCATATTACCCTACTATATTTTAAATTAGACAGAAAAAGTGAAAATTAATTTTATCTCATGGAGACCTCTATAATCAAAACTACGCCTATCTCATAGAGTCTTACATGCTGGAGTACTATGTGGAAAAGAACTGCGACTTGATACAAATAGGCGGGCTACTACATTCCAAAAATTACAGAATTGGCTTGAGAAAAAGTAATTTTTGTGTTTTTTCTTTCTCTTAAACCGTATTATTCTACTATACACTAAATTTAACAAAAAAAATCAAAATTAAGCCTATTTCATAGACCCCTTAATGCTGAAGTACCATGTAGAAAGAACTGTGACCTGATCAAAATAGGCGGGCTACCAGACTCCAAACGCTATGGATTCGGCTTGAGAAAAATTAATTTTTCTGTTTTTTTCTTTCTAATACAGTATAACTCCACTAAATACTAAATTAGACAGCAAGATTTCAAACTACGCCTATCCCATGGAGTACCATGCTCAAAAATAGCCAAAATAAAGCTTATTTCATGGAGCCCTCAATGCTGGAGTATCATGTGGAAAAGAACTGTGACCTTATACAAATAGGCGAGCTACTAGATTCCAAAGGTTACGGATTTGGCTTGAGAAAAAGTAATTTTTGTGTTTTTTTTTTCTTTCTCTTAAACCGTATTATTCTACTATACACTAAATTTAACAAAAAGAGTCAAAATTAGCCAAATTTCATAGAGCCCGTGTTTTTCCCCTCTTATCTAATACAGTATTATTGTGTTTTTCTAATAAAAAAATACTAAATTAGACAGCAAGATTCTAAACTACGCCTATCCCATGGAGTACCATGCTCAAAAGAGTCAAAATTAAGCTTATTTCATGGAGCCCTCAATGCTGGAGTATCAGGTGGAAAAGAACTGTGACCTTATACAAATAGGCGGGCTACTAGATTCCAAAGGTTACGGATTTGGCTTGAGAAAAATTAATTTTTGTGTTTTTTTCTTTCTAATACAGTATTACTCCACTAAATACTAAATTAGACAGCAAGATTCTAAACTACGCCTATCCCATGGAGTACCATGCTCAAAAAGAGTCAAAATTAAGCTTATTTCATGGAGCCCTCAATGCTGGAGTATCATGTGGAAAAGAACTGTGACCTTATACAAATAGGCGGGCTACTAGATTCCAAAGGTTACGGATTTGGCTTGAGAAAAATTAATTTTTGTGTTTTTTTCTTTCTAATACAGTATTACTCCACTAAATACTAAATTAGACAGCAAGATTCTAAACTCGCCTATCCCATGGAGTACCATGCTCAAAAAGAGTCAAAATTAAGCTTATTTCATGAAGCCTTCAATGCTGAAGTACCATGTGGAAAAGAACTGTGACCTTATACAAATAGGCGGGCTACTAGATTCCAAAGGTTACGGATTTGGCTTGAGAAAAAGTAATTTTTGTGTTTTTTTTCTTTCTCTTAAACCGTATTATTCTACTATACACTAAATTTAACAAAAAGAGTCAAAATTAGCCCAATTTCATAGAGCCCTTAATGCTGAAGTACCATGTCGAAAAGAACTGCGACCTGATCAAAATAGGCGGGCTACCAGACTCAAAACGCTATGGATTTGGCTTGAGAAAAATTAATTTTTGTGTTTTTTTCTTTCTAATACAGTATTATTCCACTAAATACTAAATTAGACAGCAAGATTCTAAGCTACGCCTATCCCATGGAGTACCATGCTCAAAAAGAGTCAAAATTAAGCTTATTTCATAGAGCCTTCAATGCTGGAGTATCAGGTGGAAAAGAACTGTGACCTTATACAAATAGGCGGGCTACTAGATTCCAAAGGTTACGGGTTTCCCGCCGGGTGGGGCTGTGTTCTCCCCCTCGCGGCTTTTTGCTTTTTTGCTGTTTTTTGTGTTTTGTTTTTCTTTGCTTTTACTCTGCGCTCCTTCTGATTTGGCTTGAGAAAAAATTAATTTTTGTGTTTTTTTTCTTTCTAATACAGTATTATTCCACTAAATACTAAATTAGACAGCAAGATTCTAAGCTACGCCTATCCCATGGAGTACCATGCTCAAAAAGAGTCAAAATTAAGCTTATTTCATGGAGCCCTCAATGATGGAGTATCAGAAGGAAAAGAACTGTGACCTTATACAAATAGGCGGGCTACTAGATTCCAAAGGTTACGGATTTGGCTTGAGAAAAATTCATTTTTGTGTTTTTTTTCTTTCTAATACAGTATTACTCCACTAAATACTAAATTAGACCGCAAGATTCTAAACTACGCCTATCCCATGGAGTACCATGCTCAAAAAGAGTCAAAATTAAGCTTATTTCATGGAGCCCTCAATGATGGAGTATCAGAAGGAAAAGAACTGTGACCTTATACAAATAGACGGGCTACTAGATTCCAAAGGTTACGGATTTGGCTTGAGAAAAATTAATTTTTGTGTTTTTTTCTTTCTAATACAGTATTACTCCACTAAATACTAAATTAGACCGCAAGATTCTAAACTACGCCTATCCCATGGAGTACCATGCTCAAAAAGAGTCAAAATTAAACTTATTTCATGGAGCCCTCAATGCCGGAGTACCATGCGGAAAAAACTGCGACCTGATACAATTAGGCGGGCTACTACATTCCAAAGGTTACGGATTTAGCTTGAGTTGAGAAAAAGTAATTTTTGTGTCTTATTCTTTTTCTTATACCGTATTACTCTACTATACACTAAATTTAACTAAAAAAGTCAAAATTAAGCCTTTTCATGGAGTCCTCCATGCTGGAGTACGACGTGAAAAATAACTGCCACTTGACACAAATAATCGCGCTACTAGACTCCAAAGGTTACGGATTTAGTAAAAGAAAATTTTGCGTCTTTTTCAGAAAACTTAAGGCCGGTTCACACCGGAGTGACAGTGGATAGTGGATAATGAACGCGCGCGTTTACTCCGTCATTGTTGCTGCGGTATGAAGGGTGTGCGCTGTGTGTCACCTATCAGCTGCCAGTCCGGTGCAAACGGGCCTTTAGAGCCGAAATCTATTGAAGCTGAAGTTTTGAAAGGAAAATAAAAAGCTTGAAGTTCAAAAGTTAAAATCGCTAAAACCTACGCCTAAGCCTATATAAGGCAGCATGAAGCCTATTGTTCGATATCGATAAAATCCAAACCAAATTGAAAATTGACTTTTTATATTAGCTCCGCCAATATTTCTATCTTATTTTATTTTTATATTAAAGCGAGCGCAAGCTCCAAAATTTTTTCCGATTCTATATTTTCCCATGTACGGCTGCAAAAACCTCGTACTGTTTTTGTATCTTTTTTCTTTCGCGATATTTTAGTATAGGCTATTATACACTAGCAATTCAATAGAATGAAATGAATTCATCATAATATTTTGAAACTTATGTCTGAAAATTTAAAATTTTTGTTCGTTTTTTTTGTCAGGCACCCTTTTATTTACGTATTGAATTTCATTGGTACGAAGTTTAATGTGAACCAGTTTAAAACTGGTTTAATTTTAAATGTAAAAAAGGGTAAATTAAAAATAATAAAATTAGTCACGTACACCACATTTAATTTTGTTTGCAGCTTTGACTCATTTTTTCCGCAATATTCTTGATATTTGTTTTTAACGTATTTTTGTTGCTGGAGCTATTGTTTAAAATTAGTTGTACAGCAAAAAATTGCAAAAACCGTAATGGATAAATTTCACGTGAAAATAATTTTAATGAAGCGCATTCTATCTTGAATACACTGTCGGCAAAAACCATTGACTTCAAAAAAACTAAATTAAATCACGCTGTATGCAATTTTTTTCTCGTAAAATTCATCGATTTTTACAGTTTGAAACTTAATTAATTGTTTGTTTTGTTTTTGTTTTGTTTGACTTGATTTGTTTGATTTGATAAAATTCACAACCGAAATAGAGGAACAACCTGTAGCTGAAGATTATAATTCAAAATTCCAATTACTGTACATTACAACAACATAAAAAGTCTATGCACGTACAGTATTTAAAATATTACGGCAGGTTTTATGCACGATTCGTCTGCATACTTTCTATTTCTATTATTTCTTTTTACTGCCAAGATACGTTTTAGGTTAATACATATAAATAAAATAAATATAAATATATATAAATTTTCTTACTAACGTTAATTGTGAAGTATTGTATATGTGGAATAAAAGATGTATTTTTAATCATCATTTTAATATCAAATTATGTTGTTTGAACAAAGAATATAACAAGATTTTTGAGCGAAAAATAAAAAACTTAAAAATTTTTTTTACAAAAATTTTTTTGGTTATTTTAAGGTCCCATTTGTTACCCCGCCCTTTTTTCTTTCTCTTTTTCTATTAAAAAACTTTGTAAAGTTTTCAACACCAACTTGCCAACATAGCATATAATTGTTAACGCACACTTTCAGTTGACCGGGCCCTGAGAACAGGGGATCGATAAACCGTGTTTGTGAGGTTTTTTTAATGTTACCTGTTTTGCTATAATTTGACGATAATTTTACCTTGCCAATCGTTGAAAAACTTTACGAATACGTGCCATTTTTAAAATTTACAGTAATCCCAACTTTAAAATTAAACGCAATTTTAAAAGTTGATAAAAAAAACTTAAAAAAACGGCCTCTGCGGCATATTTTTGTCAATTTCTTTAATAACACGCACGCGGGACTTTTAGTATAGGTTTTTATTTAGCCGGCATAAGCGGGCGTTGGTTAGAGTCGGTTGGTCGCAGTCGCAGTAAAATTAATTTTACACGCGACTCTGACTCATTCTTTCTTGTGTTATAAATCAAATCCACAAGGCAGCAGAATAAAAACAAAATATCGTATGGATACGCGGGAATCTGACTTTTTTTATTTTGGCCAGAGTAAAAACACTATTCGATAGGAATCGGTGGGTAGGAATAAAATTACCTTAATTGTTAAATTACCTTAAATTACTTTAAGTCTTAATTTCGGCCATTGACTACATATAGTGCGCTTCACACTCCAAATTATGTGCATCAACTAAAATAAATTAAGATCAGTACATGGCGATCTATAGCCGTACGCAGTTCATTCATTACATAACTTTGCGCATGACAAAAATAACCGCCGGTGGCCGAAATTGAGGCTGGCCGAATTTTAGTCAGCTACCTCACATCGATTTGTAGGGTAACTGAGTTAATTTCGGCCACCCCTTAATTTCGGCCACCAATTTAGGGTGTTAGAAAATTGGCTTATTTTTAAAACACAAAAAAACTAGCACAAAAGTAACTGGATTAATGTTGAATAAAATGTTTTTGCAAAAGTTTTTTATTTTTGTTAGTCTATATTATCAACATTTTCATACAAAAAGTGAATTTTTTGTGATTTTCCTAATTTTTGCTTTGTGTTTAAACTGCATCAAATTTAGAACGAAGCAATATATAACCTTAAAATATCTTCTATTTAAGGCTCAAAGTTGTTAATTTTCATGTTTTGATATTTTCTTCAAAATCATTTTGCAAAGCGTTTAACTAACTGCGCATTTTAAGATTCCGTTAATTTCGGCCACCTGAAAATTTAGGTGAAAGAACCTGCCGTTTTTTGCTGTTTTTAAATATCATTGTACTACCGTATTTATAAAGAATTTTTTTGCTCGTTTGACTTTGTTTTGACGTTTTTTAAGCCAAAAATAAAAATTGAACAAAAAATACAAATTATTAAAACTTGTTTTTTTAAGGTTTTGACATAATTATTTAAAGTCTTGCTAATAACTATTAAAGTTTGAAAACGAGAAAAATTAAGTTATATGTACCAAGAACAATATCTAAGTGTAAATTTGCAACCTTTAGAAATTTTTATTGTTCGTTTAAGCAATAATTATGGCCAGTTTTTTGTAGGTGGCCGAAATAAATGGCACGCGCCTTAATTTCGGCCACTATAAAAAGAAGACTTTTAAATCTCCACTGATCTTTAAGTGTAACAGAAATTTTAAAATTTTGCACTGGAATAACAAATATAGCTATTGTTTGATTTTTAAGCCAAATTTTGGTTTGATTGAAAAAGCCAGAAAAAACTTATTCAAAAAAATAAAAAAAGGTGGCCGAAATTAAGTCAGTTACCCTACAAAGCCCATTTTTAGACTCCCCCTACCGGGATCAGGTCACATCCGCCATTTTGATGCTGCAAGAAAACACCAAACTCACACTTTACAAAGACAAATGGTGGAAGCAGCGGCAAGAAGGGAAAGAGTGCGGGGAGGAGGAAAAGTCAGGTATGACACTGCTAGTAGAAGTCAGATATGACACTGCTATTTTTTACCGCAGAATGACTATCAAATTACTGCAAATAGCTCCTATTGTGGATTCCTAAAACTTTAATTTTTTTAAATAAAACCGTCAGTGGCCGCAACTGAGATATACTTTTCAACCGACCTTATCTATGGATTATTTTTATGTTTTATTTTGTGCATATTTGTTGCGGGTACGAACTATAAAAAAATTGTAAATAGATTTTTTTAAAGCAAAATTTTTTTCTAAAAACTATATAAAGCCAGGTGTGGATAAAAAATCGTGTATTAATATTGAAAATAAAAGAATTCATTTATTACTATTTAAAGAATTGGATTTCAAAATCTTTCTTAAATATTTGGTAAATTTGCGTTTAAACGGACGTTTTTCTCCACACACAAAAATGCACACAACAAAACGAAGTTAACCTCGTATCAGTGTAAACTCGGTCGAAAGACAAAGTTTTACGCAAGTTTTCTTTTAAATTTGCACTGATAAGGTCGGTTTAAAATGAACTTGGGCCTGTTTCATAAAAACCTTTGTAAATTCTCATTTTACAAATGCACGATCGCGACATCGACAATCGCGTGTTGACATCGCGACAATCGCGTGTTTTTTGTAAAATACACGATAAAGGTTTTTCGACTTGTACTCCAGGGCGCTGTTTCATAAAAGTTCCCAACAAGCTATTTTCTGTTGAAGTCCATTTCTTTTTTGTAGAAAGCTACAAAGAAATGAAAATGCAATAGGCACCTTGCACTGAAACTTAAAATAAACATAAGATATAGAACACACAAACATTGAACTTGTACGGAAAATACCGTAATCATGCAAATGTTCCCTGATTATTGATTAGTCGTGGAATTGACGGGAAATAACCCACTTATAATAACATCTGTTGCCATATATTTTTTTATTTTTACATGCAAATCTTAATTACACGTTTTAGAACAGACAATTTCTAATATAAATCAACATACATAATCAGTGTGATGTCATTATTAAACACCCCAGGGTTTCGTCTTTCGCCTTTCGTCTTTTTTTAAAAAAAAATTGCATGATTACGGTACTTTCCGTACAGTCGCAATGTTTGTGTGTTCTATATCTTATGTTTATTTTAAGTTTCAGTGCAAGGTGTCTATAGACTTTTGGAAAAACTTATAAAAAACCGAAAATTTGCATAAATTTATCTTGCATTAATCACTATGCTTTAGCGTAGGATTTCATTTCTTTGTAAATATTTACAAAGAATTAAATGTTCCTAACATTTATGAAACAGCGCACAGGTGGAGCATCTCCGCGCACTACTCTGCGCTTATTGGTCGCAGCCACGTCATTTCATCTCCGCTGACCGATCAATATTCCCCCTGTCCTATATCCTCTATCATGTAATTTACAAAAAATGGCGGAGATTTGTAAAATGAAAATTTACATACGTCTTAATGAAACAGACCTCTGAGGCCATTTCATTTATCTATGGCAAAGATTTTTTAATACAAAGACAATCAATAAGCGCGCGAAAATGCCCAAATTTCAACCTGTTAATACTTGTGAGTGATATTCCCATAAGCTCCAGTTTTAAAAGCTCTGGAGCAACTGCCGGAGCTCACCTTTTTTTTGGTACTGTTTTTATGAGTAATTAAAAACTGACGCCTATTATTTTGTCAAAAAATTTTGTGAACTTATTAAAAATGATAAAAAAATTGTCTTAAAAATGAAGAAGACTAATTTAAAATATGTTTCACGCTTAAATAAGCTTTAAAAAATTTTATTGAAGGGGCGGAGTTTCGGAAAACGATTTTTGGAAGTACGTAGTTAATATTGACTGATAGACGCCCCAAATTTTCACGTCGATCGCAAATCCCTATTGTATAAACATTGATTAGTATGGCAAAAATCTCAAAAAGTCAAACAGTAAGCAAGAATTTAAACTTAAAAAAGCCACTGAGATTTATTTTTCACTAATTAACACTGAGAGAAAGTCGATAAGGCTCAAAAATATTAATAGTTTATTTAAGATACATTTTTAAATAAATCTTTGAAGATCTTAAGGATGATCTTTAAATTCCTTTTATATCAATTCGTCGGAAAAATTTTCACAACTGTTTTTTCCCTCCTCCTCATTGAATAAAACCCCCTTAAAGATATGCTGATCGAAAATTAAACAGAAGTTTATGAGTTAACAGTCTTTCGATAAACTGGTCCTGGGTTTCGTATATTTTTGGTAACATTTTGTTTCTTATTGATGCGTTTTTATGTCAAACGTTTTTATAACGCTAGTTATCAAATTTCACACTGGACACAATGCGAATTTTGTACTTTGACGCAAGCTTTGTGTACTTTGAATAAATTTTCCGTTTTTTTTTCTTGATATTTATTTAATACACTTTCCCTTTTTCACATTGTACACAAATAAAATTTTATCACCGCGAAATTTCGGACACCACAATCACGACCGATAAGTCAGCAAATCACTTCACTTTAAACTTTCGAAAAATTTTTTAAATGTCTTTCAAATTAAAACCAAATAAAAATTCTAACAATTCAAGAAATTATTGGATTTATTTCATACAGTATAATTGGTAAAATATTAATTTTTAAGATATAAAATCTTGAAATGTTTTTAAAATTCGTATGGTTCCTTTATCCTGATATGTTAAATACTAATATGTTAAAAATGCTGAGAGTAAACTTTATACCGTATACTATACTTTACAATACCAAATATTATTTTATACAAATTTTCTTATTCATGAAAACGAGAGGTTTTTACAGAATGGGGTTAGGGCAACAACTTAAATTCGGCCAGCCTTAATTTCGGCCACCGGCTGTTATTTTTGCCATGTGCAAAATTATGGAATGAACTGCGTAAGGCTAGCTAGATCGTCAGGTCGTCTATCCAGTCATCCGCAGTTAATTTTTTTTCATATTTTTGTGCATGGCAAAAATAACAGCCGGTGGCCGAATTTAAGGCTCCTCGAATTTAAGTAAGCTACCTTGAATTAGTCTATAGGCAAATAAAATCTAGCTGACTGCGATATTTTTAGTATTGAATCGACTATTTAACAACAAAAACATTTAAAATTTTACAGTAAAGCGGGTTAATAACAAAGATTAAAAACTGTGCTTTAATAATTATTTATCAAATTACTTAATTTGGAACCTAAATGCAAATTTTTTAAGGGCTAAATTTGGTTGATTTATGTATATTTTGTAAAAATGTGGAATTAAAAAAATTCTGCTTTCTTATTTGGTTTTAAAAAAAAACGTCATTATCGCACAATTTTAATTGGTCCCCTCAGGTCTGCATTCTAATTTTTAGCTTCAGCCAGATATAATTCAACCATATGGTTTGTATGGGGGGGATAAAATTTTAAAATTAGGAAAGCTCACAATGCCTCTCCTCCCTAACAAATCATTTATACATAAGAAGTTCTTGCATCAAATACAGTGTTACAGTCTAGAGGAATATGTGACGCAGTCAACTTTGCATTGCACACGCATCACTGTTAAGGCGGGCCCCGATTCGAGTCCCGAATCGCGTTTTACCTTAGTTGTCACAATATATAGTTACATATACGCTTTAAATTCATGTTATATTTATTTTTGATTATACGTGCTAAAAGCAATGGAAGTTGTTGCAAAAGGTCCATTCCTTGCGTTAAGCTTCAGTCGCAAAGCCGATATGCTGTTTACAGGTCTTTCTACTGTAATGCCCTGGCCGCATAAAGCTCCAGAAGAAAAGCTCGACAGCTCTGTTCTTAAATATAATAATCCCACCTAAAACTTAAAAATCTTTTTTATTTCATCGTGGAGCTATTTTCAAGCGTTTTTAAGCTTTGAAAAAAAAATACTAAAAAGTTTTCAAAATTAATGGTTGAAAAAAATATTATTGAATATGAAAATTATTCAATTAGTATCGGAGCTCTGAAGCTCCGATTGAACCATTTCTAACGCCTTACTGTTTAGATATCGGAGCTCTGAAGCTCCGATTGAACCATTACTAACGCCTTTCTGTTTAGATATCGGAGCTCTGAAGCTCCGATTGAACCATTACTAACGCCTTTCTCTTTAGATATCGGAGCTCTGAAGCTCCGATTGAACCATTACTAACGCCTTTCTCTTTAGATATCGGAGCTCCGAAGCTCCGATTGAACCATTACTAACGCCTTTCTGTTTAGATATCGGAGCTCTGAAGCTCCGATTGAACCATTACTAACGCCTTTCTGTTTAGATATCGGAGCTCTGAAGCTCCGATTGAACCATTACTAACGCCTTTCTGTTTAGATATCGGAGCTCCGAAGCTCCGATCGAACCATTACTAACGCCTTTCTGTTTAGATATCGGAGCTCCGAAGCTCCGATCGAACCATTACTAACGCCTTTCTGTTTAGATATCGGAGCTCCGAAGCTCCGATCGAAACATTACTAACGCCTTTCTGTTTAGATATCGGAGCTCTGAAGCTCCGATTGAACCATTACTAACGCCTTTCTGTTTAGATATCGGAGCTCTGAAGCTCCGATTGAACCATTACTAACGCCTTTCTGTTACAGGACATAGCGCCTTAAGCCTTAAACATACCGGCGGTGCCTTTCTGTTCTTGTGCGTCGGCTTAATACTTGGGACCGTGATGTCGCTGTTGGAGTTCTTTTGGAACGCGCGGAAAAACGCCTTCGTGGATAAGGTCAGTTTTCAGCTAGAGCTCCGGAGCACATTTAAAAGCTCAAGAGCGCCGTTAAAAGTAGTATTTTTGTTTTTACAAAATCTGAAATAGTGTTTAATAGAAAACGTAGTGGAAAGGTGAAAACAAAAACCACAAATTTTTTGAAGGGAAAAGGAAAACCGTAAACTGCTAAACACATATAAAGTTAACTAAACACGCGTATATAAAATTTTTTCTTACCATAATCTGTATGCAACCTGTAAAGAAGCTAAAATAAATGAATCGTTATATAAATAAAAATATTAAGAATTAAATAATAACATTGTTTAAAATAATAATAAATAATATCTATAAGCTAAATTTTGGTAATGTCAAAAAATATGTTTCGCTCCTAATTCTAGACATATTTTCCGACTCCTTTTAAGATCCATGATAGTCGGAGCTTTTCAATAGAATCCATCACTTCACTTAAAGGTTGAAGCATGCAATTAAAATTTTTTTCCTTTTTAACAAAAGTTAAAGAATGCTAAGAATAATTAACCAAAAGCTTAAAATAATTTGTATACAATGATAAGCTTTATCGAAAAATTGTATTATTTTTCTTACCATATTCTCCGCCGTATTATCGCTGCGTTTTCTTTTCTCTCCACGCTGGTCTTCGCCAGACCCATCTTCAGCCTGACGTTCGTCTGATCGTTGTTCACTTTCACGCGCAGCCGGAAAATCAGGACTTGTTGGAGGTGCGGATCTTGAACGGCCGGAACCACCTTCATCTGTTACCCCGCTAGTCAAGTGAAGTAGTTTATCAGCTGTAGGCGTCCGCTGTGTGGTTGGAGAAATTGTAGCACCATGACGCTCCGTAGTAATGGTAACACCGCTGACACTCATTTTTACCAAAGTTGAATAACACAAAAACAGATAGAAACACAGATACTACGCGAAATTAAGTCGATATATAAGAATAAAAATAACAACTTACTTCGGTTTATATAGGGCAAAAATCTTCCACATCAAAGCAATTCGCCCGACACGACAAAATTCGAATAGTATCTATGTTAAATATAGGTCACTAAAATATAAATTATTGTAAATTTATTATTTATTATAGTAAAAGTTATGGAACATTGCCAGTAGTAGTAAACATCTGTTTATTTTGTCTATAACTTGTAAACTATTTTTAACAGACCAAAAAGTATTACCAATCTTATCTTTTAAAGCATTACAGTAGTTATTAAAATGTACATCGAAGAATTTTAAAATCTTACCTAACATTATTGATGCAGGTTTAGTAACAGCTTTGCTTGCGCCGGCTATAAATCTAAATTTGATAGGATTTTTATGAAATTTAGGGCTTATAAACATTATAGGTAGAGCATCATTCTCTGGTCCGACTTTACAATTAAAAAATTCCGAAATATTAGATAATTCTTTATTAAGATTAATCGCTTTTTGTTTATCGATCGGTTTATATACTTCGTTACCTTTAATAACCCATTTATTATTAATAAAATTTAAACCTAGCTCTTTACATAAGGTTATTACGTACAACTTTTTACAAATAATTGCAAAATTGTTATTAGCTTTGTCAATGCAAGTAACTATATAAAACTTATCGAGGTCATGTCTTTTGTTATGTATATACTTTTCTTCATCAAATTTTGTACAGTAATTAGTCATATTCAAATTTTTAAAGCTGCATATCTGCATACCTGGCAAATCTACATTTACTGATCGAAATTTGATTTATTTGAAATCAGTTTTAATATGAAGCTCCGGCGCTTCGAATTCTGACAAAGATCATTATTTGCAGCGCCGAGGCTTCGGAGCTCCGGAGAACATCACTATTCCGAACTCCAAACAAAAGCCAAAAGTTTGATTTTGGTTTATTCTAATAAAGATGTTTTATCAAAAAGCGTTTATACTTTGTTTTTCAGATTAACAGGTCGAAAATCCAAAAAAAAACTAAAATTTAAAAAAAAATCCCTATTTCGATTTTATTCTTTGGGTTTGGACGAAATCTAAAATAGGCTTTAATTAAAAAATATATATACAATGTTTGGCCAAAACGTAATTGATTTGTTACAAAATAGACAAAAAAGTTTCCACAAATTATGCAAAAAAATAAAAAAAACATTGTAAAAAACCATTAATATTTGTATTTTTTTGCCACTGCAGTGACCAGTTGTGGCATTTAAAAAATATAGATTTTCACGGTGTAGAACTGCTTACCACTTGTCATTTCGGTAGGAACGTGTGGTCGTCAGTCAAGACAGTTTTTTAACCAGCCTTTAATGTTTAGAAATCGATTTTTACGGAGCTACTACAAGAACTCAAGTTTGCTATAAGATTTCATCCGTCTAAGAAACCCGTCTTGAAGGAAAATAGTCAAAAAAATAAAATTGAAAACGGTCGAAAACTACCAGAATTAACCGGCGATTATAAAAACTCCGCGGGCGAATTACTTTTTTAAATCAGTGATATTAAGAATAATTTATTATAGTTATATAAATTTAAAAAAATAAACTTTAACATTTATAACTCTATTTTAAAAAAACACCAATCCACGACATTTTCGTGTGGTTCCCACTTGCATTACACAAATTTAGCTGGTTTTTATTTATTTTAAAGTATCCATTGTTAAACTGTTGAATTGAGGGAGTTAAAAAAAGCCAATATCCATAGTTTGTGGACAAATTCTCTAATAATTTTTTGCATAAATGAAATTAGTATACAAAATATATAAGCGACTTTTTCTATTTTTAAGCACACACACTATAAATTTACTAAGGTAGCATAGTAAGTATGTAAACGTTCGTCTGACGTACTGAACACTATAAAATATCTAGTCGCACAGCAAACGATCTATACTTTAGAATAGTAATATCCTACTTATATTGTTGTTTTTTAATAAGTGTTGAAAAAAACTCTTTTTTTTTAATAAGTGTTGAAAATTTTTTTGTAAATGAATTAAAATTTTATTCTTAAAATTAGTGCAAATTACAGCGGATCGCTCCGGAGCTCCACTCTGAGGCTCTTGGAGAATATCACCAATGCCAAATTATTGCGATTTATTGATTTTATGCAAACGTTTTCTACCGATTTTAACTTATTCAGCGTTCAACGACACTACAATATAACACTTCGGAAATACAGTTATTTAAAGCGGAGAACGCTCCGGAGCACCTTCCTTTAAGTAGACAATTTATTTAAACTTGAAACATACTTTACATTACTCTATCTCCATTTAAGAATTATTATTATTGTATTTTGGGTAAATTTAGTTAAAAAAATAATAGTAGTTTTAAATAGTTTATTTTACAAAATTTTTGACGAAAAAATCTATGGCATCATTCTTTAATTATGGACCTATTTTGAGACGGTGGTCCCGCCATGAAATCAAAATGCCTCTCAAACTATAATTTCATTCTTTTTTTTGTAACTGGAAGTTTAAAAAAAAATGTTACGTTATAAGCGTCTGAGCGCGAGCGGTCAAAATAAAAACAATAAACTTTTAGTCGTTTAAAACATAAGCAATGATTTAAAGTTTTCTTCTCATTGTCAAAAAATAGCTAGTAAAGCCATGAGAACAGCCAGTTTAATTTTTAGATGTTTTAAATCACAATCTGTAAAAAATTATCTTATTGCCGGCGCAAGCAAAGCTGTTACTAAACCTGCATCAATAATGTTAGGTAGGATTTTAAAATTCTTCGATGTACGTTTTAATAAATACTGTAACGTTTTAAAAGATAAGATTGGTAATACTTTTTGGTCTGTTAAAAATAGTTTACAAGTTATAGACAAAATAAACAGATGTTTACTACTACTGGCAATGTTCCATAACTTTTACTATAATAAATAATAAATTTACAATAATTTATATTTTAGTGACCTATATTTAACATAGATACTATTCGAATTTTGTCGTGTCGGGCGAATTGCTTTGATGTGGAAGATTTTTGCCCTATATAAACCGAAGTAAGTTGTTATTTTTATTCTTATATATCGAATTAATTTCGCGTAGTATCTGTGTTTCTATCTGTTTTTGTGTTATTCAACTTTGGTAAAAATGAGTGTCAGCGGTGTTACCATTACTACGGAGCGTCATGGTGCTACAATTTCTCCACACAGCGGACGCCTACAGCTGATAAACTACTTCACTTGACTAGCGGGGTAACAGATGAAGTTGGTTCCGGCCGTTCAAGATCCGCACCTCCAACAAGTCCTGATTTTCCGGCTGCGCGTGAAAGTGAACAACGATCAGACGAACGTCAGGCTGAAGATGGGTCTGGCGAAGACCAGCGTGGAGAGAAAAGAAAACGCAGCGATAATACGGTGGAGAATATGGTAAGAAAAAATACAAATTTTAGATAAAGCTTATCATTGTATACCAATTATTTTAAGCTTTTGGTTAATTATTCTCAGCATTCTTTAACTTTTGTTAAAAAGGAAAAAACTTTTAATTGCATGCTTCAACCTGTAAGTGAAGATGATCGATTCTATTGAAAAAGCTCCGACTATCATGGATCTAAAAGGAGTCGGAAAATATGTCTAGAATTAGGAGCGAAACATATTTTTTGACATTACCAAAATTTAGCTTATTTCTAGATATTATTTATTATTATTTTTAAACAAAGTTACTTATTTTTAATTTTTAATATTTTTTATTTATATAACGATTTATTTATTTTAGCTTCTTTACAGGTTGCATACAGGGTATGGTAAGAAAAAATTTTATATACGCGTGTTTAGTTAACTTTATATGTGTTTAGCAGTTTACGGTTTTCCTTTTCCCTTCAAAAAATTTTGTGGTTTTTGTTTTCACCTTTCCACTACGTTTTCTATTAAACACTATTTCAGATTTTGTAAAAACAAAAATACTACTTTTAACGGCGCTCTTGAGCTTTTAAATGTGCTCCGGAGCTGTAGCTTTGAAAACTGACCTTATCCACGAAGGCGTTTTTCCGCGCGTTCCAAAAGAACTCCAACAGCGACATCACGGTCCCAGTATTCTAAGCCGACGCACAAGAACAGAAAGGCACCGCCGGTATGTTTAAGGCTTCCAGGACGTACCTGGCAACAGTAAGGCGTTAGTAATGGTTAAATCGGAGCTTCAGAGCTCCGATATCTAGAAGATGAAAGGCGTTGAGTAAATCGTTCGATCGGAGCTTGGGAGTTCCGATATCTAAACAGAAAGGCGTTAGTAAGTGCTCAATTGGAGCTTCAGAGCTCCGATATTATAAACAGAAAGGCGTTAGTATGTTTTCGATCGGAGCTTAGGAGCTCCGATATCCAAACAGAAAGGCGTTAATAATGGTTCGATCGGAGCTTCGGAGCTTCGAATATCTAAACAGAAAGGCGTTAGTATGGTTCGATCGGAGCTTCGGAGCTCCGATATCTACAGAAAGGCGTTAGTAATGGTTGAATCGGAGCTTTAGAGCGCTGATATTGAAACAGAAAGGCGTTAGTAATGGTTCAATCGGAGCTTCAGAGCTCCGATATCTAAACAGAAAGGCGTTAGTAATGGTTCAATCGGAGCTTCGGAGCTCCGATATCTAAACAGAAAGGCGTTAGTAATGGTTCAATCGGAGCTTCAGAGCTCCGATATCTAAACAGAAAGGCGTTAGTAATGGTTCAATCGGAGCTTCTGAGACTCCGAGGTATCTGAAGAGAAAGGCGTTAGTAATGGTTCAATCGGAGCTTCAAGAGCTCCGATATAAAGTGATTGAAAGAGAAAGGCGTTAGTACGCGTTCAATCGGAGCTTCAGAGCTCCGATATCTAAACAGAAAGGCGTTAGTATGGTTAATTAAAGAAGGAGAATACGAACTGAACAAGTAGAACGATTGCTATTGGCTATATGTTTTTATTTTTCATTTATTTTACGTACACTTTCTTTTAACGAATTCCAGCACTCACTGAGGCGTGACTGCTTTTTGCGTTTTTTCCAAAGTTTCCTCTTTTTGTTTATTTTTAAGATGCTGGCCGGAGGGGTGTTTCGGAGTTGAAATCGGGTGGTTGTCGTCATTTTTAATGTCGTCATATTTTAATCCGGGTGTTTTTTTGTCTTCTTTTTTTGCGGCAGATGATGCCGATGTTTCAGCGTCCGATACGACGGAACCGGGAGATGTCGTGTCCGAATCGTGACAAAGGGACGCCGCACTTTTAGAAGAATGAAGGTTTTGGGACGCGTCGTCGTCAATGGTTGAATTGGTTTGATTTGTAAGAACAGTCAGTTCATTAAGTATAGGCGATTTTTTTGTAGATTTCTGATTTGTAAAATGATCAATAAAAGAGCAGAAAAGCTTTTTATAGAATTGTTTATTTGACGTTCTCGATTAAGATTATTAAAGTATAATTTATATGTTTTGGGGAATTATATGCATAGGTATTTTGGGGGGACAGAAGTGTCCAACCCCCCTAGAGCCAAAATTTCGGACCCCCCCCCAAAAAAAAAAATCCAGGGCTCCCCCTCCCCCTCAAAGCTCAAGAGCGGTCCGGGCTGACCCCCCTCCCGACCAATTTGGAAGTATATTTTTTATTTAAACTGTCAAAAACACGGTTTCTTAGTAAAAAAACAGTGTTTAAATGCACTTTTTAGGCCTAAATAGGCTGTTTTAGTAATAAAAATTCAATATTAGACCTAAAAACACTTAAATTACTAATTTTAAAAAACTTTGTTAAAAAATCGGACCCCCTCTAAATTTAAAATCTCGCACCCCGGGTCGACCCCCCCCCCTAAAAAGTCAGGGTAGTCTGGACCCCCCTAAAAAATTTTGGCCTTCCACCCGGGGATGGACACCTCCCCCAAGCGGACCTGACCAAAAACACCTACGATTATATGCATAAAAGCAAACAAGAACTATAAAAACAGCGTCTCACTTAACGTTAATATTTGAATGGTACCTACCTAACAAAACGGCGTGCATAGATGAACAAGGGGGGTAGGGTGGGGTCCACCCCCCAGCTTCGAAATTTTGCCCCCCCCCTCCTGTAGAAAAAAATCCTGGGCCCCAGTATTTTGCTTTGGAAATTGGACATTACCTGACCCCTCTAGGTTTTAAAATCTTCCACCCCGTGTTGACCCCCCCTAGAAAGCTAGGGGGGTTCGACCCCCCCTCCTAGGACCCCCCTAGATTTTGAAATGCCATTTACCCGGGGTAAACATCCACTAGCTTTTTGACCGTGTTCATCTATGACGACGTGCAATATGATATGGATTTTACATGTAAAAATAGTTTAGATTTTGTTATATTTTTATAATAATAACTTATATTTTTTACCAACGTACTAGGTTAGGTACGGTACCCAAACAATTTTTGTAATATCACTCTTATATCTCAAATATAATTGATAATTATGAATTATATCTTAATAAAATTTACGGCAAATATTATTAGGGGAAAACTTATTTTAAATTTTTGTAATTATTTTTCTGAATACCTATACTAATAGATAAAACCTATTGTTTACAAATTGTTTAGAATTACTTCGTTTTTTGGTCTGGTTCCGTTAGGAGGGGAAGACCCTCGCGCTAAGCATAGATGTTTTGGTCGGGTACGGGTGCGCCTGGGCCTGGGGGTGGTCTAATTTGTTGGGAAGGGGCCCTGGATTTTTTTCCAGGGGGAAGATTCGAAATTCTAGGGGGGGGAAGTGGTGGACCCCTCTCTTCCCCTGTCAAACACACCTATGGTCTGATCCTCTTGGCTTTTAAGTGGGGTCGATTCGGGGTATAAGAGGGGCTTTTCGACCTAAAATTAGCCTTTTTTACCTATTTTTTCTTTAAAATCAATAAACGATATGGGTAAAATGCACTCCAGAAAAAACGATATGGGTATTTTGCGTTTCTCGGATTTTAACGCCCCCCCCCCCCTATTTTAGGGTTTAACTAACCTGGACTAACTCCGGACCAACTTGCCCATGTAAATGTATGGTTTAAATTGATAATTTTTATTTTTTTTATTTTTTTTATTTCAACCCGTGAAGGCTTAATTGTTAAATAAAACTGATTAATTAAGTAACCTTAAATTAAAAATTTTGTCTCCTGGGGCATTCTGCCCCTGGACTCCAGACCTGTGCACTGCCCCCCAGGGTTTAATTGGGGGGGGGGGCAATTCCAAAACGGGGGCGGGGCACAGAGGACAACTTTTTTGAAACGGGGGGGGGGGCAATAAAACGGGGGGCAAGCAGGTGGAAAAGAAAAAAAAGAAAAAGAAGGGAAAAGGAAAAAAGGACAAAAAAAGCAAAAATAAGTTAAAAATAGGTCTAAAATGGCTTAAAATACATTGAAATAGGCTAAAAACTGCAAAAAAATTGCGATGATGGCGTCATCATAAGTCAAAAATGGCGTCATAATTTTAGGGTACTTTTTCGCTTTTGGCGGGGGGGGGGGCAAATCCTCCAGTAAAGTGGGGGGGGGCATTTCCAGACCGGGCACAGTTATGGACTCTCCTGACAAGGGGCTTCACTCATATGACCCCGCTGGAAGGCTTTCACTTCCGTTCCCGGAAATTTTGTCTTCTACATTACGTCTTTCAACATCTCGTATTCTACAACTAGTCTTTGGAAAGCTCGTCTTTTCGATGCGATTTTGTAAACGTATTTTTTAAAAGACGAGTTTCTGATATTTTGCGACTTAAAATTTATGGAAAACATTTTTTTCGTAAGCCTAAGCAAAACACAAAAATGAAGTTAAATTTTATCATGATAAATTTTTCTTCAATGATTTGTTTAGAAAAACTGCGAACCTAAGCCTAAGCGAAACCTAGAAATTAATAAAATTTTAATGTAGTAAATTTAAATTTGTATTATAGTCTGTTTTTTTTAATTGAAGAGTAAAAACCTTATTATTTTCTTAAGCCTAAGCGAAACGTAAAATAAAAATCAAGCAAAACTTTATGGTTTGGGCCGAAACTCGCCTGGGTGAAATACGTTTACAAAATCGCATCCAAAAGACGAGTTTTTCAAAAAAAAGATGTTTAAAAGACAAGCTTTCCGAAGACTAGTCGTAGAAGACGAGATGTCTAAAAACGAAATGTTAAAGACGAAAGTTCCACCCCCAGACTTTTTTTTTGGTTAGTATTCCACGTTCACCCCAGACTGCCCCCTGAAATGAAATCCTGGTTACGCCACTGCAGGAGGTAGATAATTTAATGATAATGGCGAAGGAAAACACAATTTTTTGTATTCTTCTCATTTAATTTAATTAACACTTTAATTCCCTAAAAAAACCTAATTTCATAAAAACCTTGAAACACAAATTAGCAATCTCCGGATATGATTTAATTTCATGATCATTTTGCAAATTTTTATATTATACTTACTGGATTTACTTTCTGAACCTGTTGATTAAAATTTCGTTTATTGGATAAAACTTTCTCACAAAGCATCTTTCTTGAGGATCCTTTATTAAATTTTGATATGTTAGATCTTTGTTTAATTTTTGGCTTAAAAATGTTGGATGAAAAACGTTCACCATGTTGTTTAGTTTGTTTTTGCTTTGTAGAATTTTTCTTTATATTTGATTTTAATTTTTTAGGAATTAAATCAATTAAAATCGCATCATTACTGTCTTCAGACATTGAATCATTCAAGTTTGGCTGGGAGTTTATAACATTTGCTTTTATCACAGTTTTTGATTCGATGCCACAATTTTTCTCAACTGAATTCTCTTTTAGCTTTGGCGATTGTACTTGTTTTGTTCCCGCAGAGCTATTGCTTTCTTTATCAATATCTACTGTCGTATTGCTGGGTGAATTTGATTTAGACGGTGTCAGCTTTGACGGTTTTGGGGAAGTGTTCAATTTTACAACATTCTTGTTAATTTCTGTAGCTTGAACTTTTGCTGCCCGAGACGGTAGCGCTCTTCGAGTTTGTTTTCTCCTTAACTTAGGGGCCACATTATAGGAAGTCTTAGCGTTCAATCCGCTGCACTGGCTTTTTATCTTGGCTCGTTGAAACTTGATTTCAGAAGAACCTTTGTTATTTAATAAGTGACCACAATTTTTTTGAATTTTTCCAGTTTGCACTTTGGATTTGGCTCCTCTTGAATTTTGAGGGATTGTTGATGCATTAGTAACGGCCGGCCTGGTAGAAGTGGTAACGCTATTTAATTCAGATATTTTTTGTTGATTGTTGGTAGCAAATGCCATATATCCTGTTATCTAAAATACATGAAAAATTGTTGACATTGCAGTATAAGTTTGATAATTATTAATAATTATTAATAATTAATTGACTTTTTTTGTTCATGGGGGATTGGGACTATAGATGGGCAGCAGGGCAGGGGGAGGGTTAGAGGGGGGTTATACCCATAGGTGGGCAGCCTTCCGGATTTTTTTTTGGGGAGGGGGTATACCCGACCCCCGAAATTCGGGAGGGGGGTGTCCCAAAAAATTTTTGGGGTATACCTCAAATACCTTATTTTTAGCGTTTTTAGTACTGGGACCCCCCAGATTTTAGGGGGGGGGGTGTCCGGGGTACCCCCAAATTTTAGTGGGGTGTCGGCTATAATCGGGATTTTTTTTCGGTGGGGGGGTAACACCCCCTGGCCACCTATGGTTATACCCCCCAAAAATTCCGATTATAGCCGACACCCGCCCTAAAATTTGAGGGTACCACAGACACCTCTCCCTAAAATTTTCTTAGTACTAAAACCGCTAAAAGTGGGGTAAGAAAGAAAGAAGAAAGAAAGAAATTTATTTTTAGCAATTATCTACAAATCCACAATACGTGTAAATCAGCACACAAGAAAGTTTAGTTAGTTTAAAAAAAAATATATCACAATTAGTTATATAGAACAAACTCTATAATAAAAAGAACAAATAGAAGAAAATACATTTAAATAAATACAATACTACAAAAAAAAAACACTAGATAGATATCATATACAAAATAAACACAAAAGTTGGGAGACCCGGTGAGAGGAAAAAAAAACTAACATCACTTTTGTAAAATTAAGAATGTGTAATCAAGTAAGACAAAGAACTTGCTGTGTGCAATCTAAAAGCAACACAGTTAAGCTAAAAAAAATGCTCAGAAGGCTCAAGTTGTTATGCTTAGGCACTAAAACTGAGCATAATAATTTTAAAATTAAAACACACCTTATGTTATTTTAGTGATTTTCTAAAAGTTGTGACCGAATTAGCAGTGACCTGAGAGGTATCTAAAGCATTCCATTTTAAAATAGCGCGGTTTGGAAAAGAGTATTTTCTTGTATCAATTCTACATTCATCAATTTGCAGTTTAAAAGGATGTCCTCGAGTTTGGTTGGTGTTGAATAAAAATAAATCTTTTGATTGAAGACATGATTTGCCATTTATTATTTTGTATATTTCACATAAGTCTGTTTTTGACGTATAACCCAAAAAAATTTTGGGACACCCCCCCCCCAAATTTCGGGGGTCCAGTATATCCCCCAAAATCCGGGAGGCTGCCCACTTATGGTTGGGACTATAAATAGGTATTAGAATTGACAGGCATCTTAAATTTTTAAATTTATACTGATTTTAAAGGAAAAATTTAAATATTGCATCGTAGGTGTTTTTTTTTTGGTGGGGGGGACAGAGGAACCCACCCCTTCTAGAGCCAAAATTTTGGACCCCCCCCATTAGAAAAAATCCAGGGGCGTTCTTCCCTTCAAAGCTCGAGAGCGGTCGGCCTAACCCACCCCCCTCCCTAGCGAGGCTGACTCCCCCTTCCCCCTCCCGACCAATTTGAAAGTATATTTTTTATTTACTGTCAAAAACACGGTTTTTTAGTTAAAAAGAGTGTTTAAATACTGTTTTTAGGCCTAAATAGGTGGTTTTAGTACATAAAATTCATTATTAGACCTAAAAACACTTGAACCCCATGACCCCCCCCCCTAAAAAATTTTGGCAAAAAAACTTTAAATGTACAAACTGAAATAAAAGAATCCTGGTTTTTTTGTTGACTTTAACTTTAGCACTATATAAAATTAATCATAACTCTAGAAAATAGAAATCATAAATTAAACTTTACAATTTAACTATCATTTTATTTGTTATATTCGTTAAAGAACATAAAATTCATTATTAGACCTAAAAACACTTGACCCCCTGAACCCCCCCCCCTAAAAAATTTTGGCAAAAAAACCTTAAATGTACAAACTGAAATAAAAGAATCCTGGTTTTTTTGTTGACTTTAACTTTAGCACTATATAAAATTAATCATAACTCTAGAAATCATAAATTAAACTTTACAATTTAACTATCATTTTATTTGTTATATTCGTTAAAGAACAATAATATTAAAATAATTTTTGTTGAACTATTGTGTGAATAATAAGAAAGTTTTAACTTATTAATCAAATCAAAAATTTCGAAATAGTTAAACCTGAATACACCATTAGATTTTAAAGTATTTGACGAGTAGATAGTTTTATTTTTACAATTGCTTAATAAGTTCGTGAGTTATGACTGGTTTTAAAAGCAAAACATTAATTACAAACTTGTTTTGCAGTATTTGTTTTCAATTTATCTAAATTTTTTTTTAATTCCCGTTTTTTAATTTTTTAAATTTATTTATTTTTTTAACTGTCTATGTGTTGAGTTTCGCATGGCCCCGCGAACGGTTCCGAGCAATCTCCCAACAAAAAGGGTGATTCTCATAACTGTGGAATCTCCCCACAGTTTGTGGAAAGTCCCTACAAACTCAAAAAATACGTTTGCAACAAACACCGCCTAAGCCTAAGTCTGAACCTAAGCCTAAGCCTGAACCTAAGCCTGAACCTAAGCCTAAGAAATATTTGAACTGTTGGGAGATTCATTGATTGGTTGGGACTTTCCTACGTTGGGACTTCCTCAGTTAGGACTTTGCCTGATACCCCGTGAACACCGCAATGACTTGGTAAAATCGTGAATAAGCAAAGTTTGACACTTAATAAAATCTAATATTCTTCACATCGGTTCAACTAAAAATGATAAACAAAAAATAGTTTTAAAAAATTTTTAGTTCCTTCAAGCTTCAAACCCTACATTTTGAGGAGCGGAGCATATGCAAGTAAAATAATTGGCATATAGCAAATTCATGGACCCCTATACTATACTCTTGGACAGTCGGCGTTTCCTTGGAATAGATCTCTGGGTGTGCAACAGATACATCACTGAAATATTCTACATGTGCTCAAATTTTTTTAATTTTCGGGTTAAAACTTGTTGTAAAGAATTTTTTTCAAAGAGTTAGGAGATTTTGGTTATAACAATAATTTTTATAGTTTAAAAATGGCTTTTTTGAAAATTTTATAGCATAATAAAATTTCACTCAGTACTGAAATTTATAATTTTTTTCTTTTTTTTTTCACAAAATATTTTAAAAAATAGAGAAATATTTTTACCACTTAATTTACACATTTTAAAACGAAGATAAAAGCGAAGGATAAAACTTTTATCCTGTTTAAAACCATGATAAAATTGAGACGTTTTGACAAAAACTGTTTGTCATTTTCAATCAACTAAAATATGAAAGACATGTCAGTAAACCTTTTTTATATAAATATTGCAATGGCACTAAATAAATAAGACGTGAAACATTGGAGATACTTGAAAAATGAAAAAAAGGAAATAATTTAAAATGTAACTAAATATAGGTTTAAAAAAATTTTTTTGTGGGTATAAAATTTAAAAATATATATATATATAAATATATACATATAAAATTTAAAAAGAAAATATTAGCTGAAAAGCATTGAAATTATGTAAAAGTTTTAAACAATAATTTAAGGTAAGATTTTTTTACAAATAAAACAATACAAATAAACTTTAGGTATAAAATAGTAAAATTATTGATATTGTTTAGAAAAAAGTTAAATATAACAATTGGTGTTTACTCAAAATTGTGTAAACATTTTTACTCAAAAAATTAATAATCCCAAACCCACCATTTCAACAGCTGAAAAATTACAATTATGTGTTGTGCTTCCATATTTAGGTTTTTATTCCTTGCAAGCAAAATTAAAATTAAGTAAATTTTTTTCCAGATTATTACCTCAAACTAATCTCAGAATAGTGTTTAAGCCAACAATGCGCATTAGTAGTTTGTTTCCATTTAAAGACAGAATTCTATATGTTCTGCGATCTGGTGTTATATATTCATTCACATGTCCTACCTGTTCGGTACGGTACTACGGTCAAACTAGCCGTCACCTAGGAACCAGAATTGCTGAACATATAAGAATCTCGTCAAAGACTGGAAAACGACTTACTAGCACGGGTTGTTCAGCTATTTATGACCATATTTTGTCTTGTAACCTTAATACAATTCCAAGTGCTAAAAATTTCTGTGTTCTTTCTAGTGATTATAATAATTTTAATTTGAAAATTAAGGAAAGCTTATGCATAAATCAAGATAATCCCGAATTAAATGATAAAAATTCTTCTATTCCTCTCGAATGTTTTTAAAAACTGCACACAACCGCGTCTTTTAGACTGCCCGATGGTCGATGGCAACCGTAAAACAACTTTGTATGACTTCTTAATGTGTAACTTTGGTTTGCTCTTTTACCTTGTAACCATTGTATTGTCTTATCCACCCACCCATGTTTCAACATTTTACCAAAAGTTTTTCTGTCTCGTTTTTAAATAATATACTGTTTTATTTAAAACACCAATTGTTATATTTAACTTTTTTCTAAACAATATCAATAATTTTAGTATTTTATACCTAAAGATTATTTGTATTGTTTTATTCGTAAATTACCTTAAATTATTGTTTAAAACTTTTACATAATTTCAATGCTTTTCAGCTAATATTTTCGTTTTAAATTTTATACGTATATATTTATATATATATATATATATTTTTATATTTTATACCCACAAAAAAATTTTTTTAAACCTATATTTAGTTACATTTTAAATTATTTCCTTTTTTTCCATTTTTCAAGTATCTCCAATCCTTCACTTCTTATTTATTTAGTGCCATTGCAATATTTATATAAAAAAGGTTTACTGACATGTCTTTCATATTTTAGTTGATTGAAAATGACAAACAGTTTTTGTCAAAACGTCTCAATTTTATCATGGTTTTAAACAGAATAAAAGTTTTACCTTTGCTTTTATCTTCGTTTTAAAATTACTGTTTCCTCGGGGACAATCTATAGTTAATTTACACATATAGCGCTAAATAACTAAGCAAAAAATGGAAATTATGGGTGTAGTATTATGCTGCTATTAGACAATAATTAGGGAAAAAGTTTATTATAGTTATTGAAAAAGGAACATCCCTGAAATTTTTTATGCCAATAAATATTTTTAGGATAAAGCTAGAAAAATAATATTTTATCAAATTAATTAACTGAATGATTACTATTGAATAAATTTAAAAAAATATTTACATTCATAAAGCAATATTAGACTGTAAAAAGTGAATTTTGCCAGAGAGTAAGGCAAAATACATCAAAGACATTTAATTCATTGGTGAATCTCATTTTAATTAACAATCATTAAGCCTGTTGTAAATGTAACAAGTTGTAGTAATTATATAATTACATTCCAAATCCACCTGATTAGACTAATTATTTGCAATATATAGTAAAATAATTAATAAATAGTAATGAAATAAAAAAAATTCAAACAAAAATTCATTCTATTGAAAAATTATTACCTTTTATAACCTAATATTGCTATATGACTGTGATTTTTTTAGTTTACTTAGTAGTAACTAATCAGTTAATTAATTTGACAAAATATTATTCTTCTAGCTTTATTATAAAAATATTTATTGACATATAAAATTTTAAAGGTGGGTCCAATTCAATAAATATAGTATAATTTTTCGTTAATTATTGGCTATAGTAACATAATATCACAACCAATTTCTATTTTGTTGCTTCGTAATTTAGCGCTATGTCTGTAAATAAAGTGGTAAAAATTTTTTGTCTTTCCTCTTAATATTTTATGAAAAAACGCGAAAAATTGTAAAATTTTAGTACTTGGCGAAATTTTATAATGCTATAAAAGTTTCAAAAACACGTTTTAAAAATATACAAATACGTTGATATAATCAAAATCACCTATTTTTATGAAAAAAGTAATTGCAAAAAATTTTTAGCCCGAAAATTTCGGATTTGAGCACATGTAGAATCTGGCAGTGATGTATCTGTTGCACACCCATCTCAAAACGCCGACTGTCCAGTAGTATAGGGGTCCATGCCAATGGCCATGTATGCCCTAAGCTGTTATATAGGCAAGACAACTAAATCGGATGATAAAGCCTACTGCTACACCTACGGACACTATGAGACCTAAGCAACCTAAGCAAAACCTTAAAATCAAACAAAACATTAAATTTAGCTTGATTTTAAGATTTTGCTTAGGTTGCTTAGGGAAATTTTTAGTAACAAACTTAGGTTAGCTTAGCTTAGGTCCGTCGGTGTAGTAGGTGTAGTAGGTGTCTTTTAGTGCTTGCCAATTTTTCACATTTAATATTAAAAAAAATTACACCACCACCAGAAGCTTTTTTTATATATGAATTTCATCTTATTAAAAAAATATTGTTCTGTGTTTATTTACAAAATGTTTTTAGTGTGAAATTACATTCTATAGAGTAGCTACTATTGTATTGCCCTCCAAATTGTTACAATTTATGCTGCCAAAATTTTTTTAATTTAAAATTTAAAAAATTGGGCATTCTTCAAGTATAACCCAATTTTCCGGTCACCGGAAAAATGGATTGTTTAAAACTTATTTTTCAAGTAAATTATCGTGATAAAACTCACAAATAACATTTATCGTGGACTTTAGACCTTAATTTCCCTAAGCAACCTAAGCAAAACCTTAAAATCAAGCTAAATTTAATGTTTTGTTTGATTTTCAGGTTTTGCTTAGGTTGCTTAGGAAAACTAAGGCCTATAGTCCAGGATTCAGGTTGTTTATGAGTTTTATCATGATATTTTTTTTAAAATTTATCACTTTGTCTAAGATTTATTAAAAAAATAATATTAATTTAATGGGTTGTTTTTGAAAAATAACGGTTTTAAATAAGTAGTTCGTCCATGTTTAAAGTAGTCCATCCTGTATTTTCTTTCCGGTGACCGGAAAATTGGGTTATACTTGAGGGTGCGTTAACTTAGCCTCTCGTAACAGCCTCTCGTAACGCGCTCCCAGCCTCTCGTAAGGAAAAAGACAAATATCTCGCCAAATACTGGAGTAAATTTAAAACTGAAAGTATGGATGGATAGAAGAGAATGAGATCTATTTGATTCATACTAAATTATGAATTAATTTAAAGTATTAAGCGAGATATAATGATTTGAATTTTTTCGTCAGCCTCTTATAAGAGGCCCGGGTTTTCTTACGAGAGGTCCGGGGTTTTTTTTGGTTTTTGCAAAATATATGTGATATCTTCGTATTTCTTCAATTTTACACGAAAAATCAATTAGTTTTTATCATATTTAAATTCTCGGTAGTATTCCAATGTTTGTAAAATCAATTAAAATCCTAATTCTTCTATTAAGAAATTGACTTCAGTTTCTTAAAACAAAAAAATAATAAAAAAAATCCGGACGAAAATTTTGTTTTGTTTTTTACCTTTATATAAAAAAAAGTGGTAATATATTCAACTGAAAGACATGGAAGCTATAAATTTATTCATTATAATTATATCTATTAGTGGAATTTATATTATTTAGAACAAAAACAAAAATAGCGACATATAGAGTACATTTTATTTGAAAAACTTGTGTTTTTCTTAGATCGCGTTACATAATTTATAAATAAATAATTGAAAATCTTATCTTTTCAGCTAAATTTTGATAGAATTTATATTAACAAAAAATTATTTTATTAATTAATGAATTTTCGCATTAATGCAAAAATTTGGGTAAAATCAAACGACTTGGATTTGTTTTGTGCTCTGTTAGTGTTAGTATGTTACAATTTTGTAAAACAGAGAATATTCTTGCAAAAAAGGTCGAATTTATAATTGTAAACCAATACAAATTTATTTGAAAAACATTTTAAATATTTAAAATTAAAAAAAAAATTTAAATTCGAAATTAAAAGTTGCGTTTAACTGGATTTGAAACCGTGGTATATTCATTGTTCCTAACCACTTGACCATTCACCCATGGTTGTGATCTGCTTTAAAACTGGTTTATAAACATTGTCAAATGTTAATCGTATATATAATAGCATTTTTAAGCTACAAAGCTGTTTCACTAAGCTAGTTTCAAAAAATAAAAACTGTTTCGTCGAAACAAAATTTTTTTATCGAAAGTTTTAATATAAAAATGAATAAAATCATTCTGAAAACCAAATTTATAAATATTTCGAACATAATGTGTAACTGGTTGAAAGTTATGCTCAGTGAATTTCGCCATATTGTAGTTCTTCCGAATCGGCAAACAACTTTTTTTATTAAAACAATAATATAAAAAGATCGAAAAATATGGAAGCTGCTGTTTGGGCTGTGAGGTCGAACAGAAGAATTGCGGTTTGGGCTCGTTGAAAACTGGCACTTATATTCTGTATGTATGATTTTTTTGAAATTAATAATATTGAAAGCAAAAATATAAAAATGTCAATTTTTTAATCATAGAAAGTTTAGTTTATTAATTAGGGGAAAAGTCAGCTTATTTTAGCATATTGTATGTGATAGAGTTTAAGCTTAAATTAGCTTAAAATCGTTCATTTACGGGGCGGAGCTCCGGAGCTCTCTCCGCTTTAAATGGCCGGAGCCATTTAAAGATTGGAAGGTAGGAACATCGCTATTATATATGTAGTTTTTGTTTGGTAATGTGCACGCTTGTTTTGAAAAATCAATTGATAATGCTAATGCAACCGATTTAATAGTTTTATTTTAACTTAATGTTAACCGTTGTTAAATCTTTAAAGAATAAGGCCCAGTTTAACTGATCGGAAATAAAAATCACAACCGCAATTTACTAAAGCTATTCAATGTTGCAATTACTTTGTTTATTTTTGATTAAATGATTTTTTAAATAGGATAAATAGTAGACTATATAAAAAAAATAAATTTTAAATTTTTTCATTATTCAAGCTATTACTTTATTTATTAAACCATTACTTTACTTTTCACCAAAAAGATGCATTGTGAATTTTACTTGTACATTGTGAATTTTGAACTAAAAAACTTAAAAAATATTAACTTACTTAACCCGGTTTGGGATTTTCCAACATATGTGTTTAGGTTGATTTTTTTTTTAAATTTTAACCCTTGTTGTTAAGATCTGGTAACATATTTAGATTAAAAAAGCATTTCAGTCAAACTGGTATTTCTCTTAAAACAAACTACTTCTTTAGATCAGGCTAAAATTTGACTATGTTGTAGTTTTGGGGCTAAAAATCACAAATAGCGAGCTTAAGATAGATAAGTCTAGTACTAAACATGCTTATAAAAAATATCGTCAAACGAAAGAAAACTTTAAAAAACTAAAACTATGATGGGTGTTTCTTGTATAGAATGAAACGCCTGAAAGCGAAGAAGAATGAGAAGAACTGCAAACTACACGCGTGTGTTCGGTAAAACGGATTAAAAAACTTTTTTGGATTCTGTCAACATAAAACAATCGCAAATATCACACTGTAAAAGATAGTAACATTGTTACTGGCTAAATTCTGAGAGAATACGCGGGGTATATTTTGGTAAAACAGCTGAGAAAGTTAAGATTTTAACGTGAGATAAAACAATGAAACCCGCGTTGTTGAGTATACGTTTTGTAGTATAAAAGTTTTTGCCAAAAAACGGCAAAACGATAGACGGTAAAGCATTTTTAGAAGGTGGAGGTAAAGCACAATTCGATTTAAGACGCGTTATATAGAATTTTTTCTACTTTGGTCACGATAGTTTTGCTAGTTTATTTATTGAAATAATTTTTATAATAAAATGCCACTAAACTAAAATTTTGAAGTACCTAATTAAATAAGTAAAGCATGATATAAGGAATAATACTGAAAGAACAAACAGAAAAATTACTGAAAATAACGTTATTTAAGAAAAAATAGTTTGCAACTACAGTTTATGGGATTAAATACAACACTTTAATAGTGACAACGTATAAATATACACTTAATAACACCAATATAACTCAAAATATGTTTTTAAAAGTGTTTGTTAGTCAAATTTATCATTTTAAAAGTTTTTTAAGATTTCGCCGACGGTCCATTCAAAAGAGTCCTTGAGTAGTCAGATTTGATGGTGTTTTCGGAACAATGGCTGGAAATTTGCTTATACTGGTAGGTTAGGACTTAGTGGGTGCGTTAACTTAGCCTCTCGTAACAGCCTCTCGTAACGCGCTCCCAGCCTCTCGTAAGGAAAAAGACAAATATCTCGCCAAATACTGGAGTAAATTTAAAACTGAAAATATAGATGGATAGAAGAGAATGAGATCTATTTGATTCATATTAAATCATGAGTTAATTCAAAGTATCAAGCGAGATATAATGATTTGAACTTTTTCGTCAGCCTCTTATAAGAGGCCCGGGTTTTCTTACGAGAGGCCCGGGTTTTTTTTTAGTTTTTGCAAAATTTATGTAATATCTTCGTATTTCTTCAATTTTAAACAAAAAATCAATTAGTTTTTATTATATTTAAATTCTCTGCAGTATTCTAATGTTCGTAAAATCAACTAAAATCCTAATTCTTCTATTAAAAATTGACTTCAGTTTCTTAAAACAAAAAAATAATAAAAAAAATCCGGACGAAATTTTATATTGTTTTTTGCCTTTATATAAAAAAAGTCGTAATATATACAAGTGAAAGACATGGAAGCTATAAATTTATTCTTTAAAATTATATCTATATTTGTGAAGGAGTTTATATTATTTAGAACAAAAACAAAAATAGCGACATATAGCGTATATTTTATTTGAAAAACTTGTGTTTTTCTTAGATCGCGTTACATAATTTATTAATAAATAATTGAAAATGTAATTTTTTCAGCTAAATTTTGATACAATTTATATTAAGAAAAAATTCTTTTATTAATTAATGAATTCTTGCATTAATGCAATAATTTGGGTAAAATCAAACGACTTGGATTTGTTGTGGGCTCGGTTAATGTTAGTATATTACAATTTTGTAAAACAGAGGATATTCTTACAAAAAGGTCGAATTTAAAATTTTAAACCAATACAAATTGATTTGAAGAACATTTTAAATATTTAAAATTAAAAAAAAACAACTTAAATTCGAAATTAAAAATGGCGTTAACTAGATTTGAAACCGGGATGTATTCATCGTTCCTAACCACTTGACCATTCACCCACGGTTGTGATTCGCTTTAAAACTGGTTTATAAACAATGTCAAATGTTTTAACCGTATGTAATATAGCATTCTTAAGTTAAAAAGCTGTTTCACTAAGCTAGTTTTAAAAAATAAAAATGGGTTTCATCAAAAAAAATTTTTATCGAAAGTTTTAATATAAAAATAAATGAAATCATTCTAAAAACTAAATTTATAAATATTTCGAACATAATTGTTTGTTATTGGGTTACGTTGGTGATTTTCGCCATATCGTAGCTCCGAAGCGCCCCAGAAGCAAACCTTCAGTTTCAAAGCTCCGTTCTATTTTTTGCTAATTTAATACATAACAGAAAAGCATACCGACTAATCATTAATTAAATATTTTGATCAGAGTAGTAGTAAGTAGGCCGGATCGAAGTTTTGGATTCTCCCGAACCGCGGCAAACAATTTTTTTATTAAAACAATAATATAAAAAGGTGGAATATAATGGAAGCTGCTGTTTGGGCCGGTGTCGCAGAATAGATCTTCCCCCTATTTTTCTTCCCCCGGAAGACTTATTCTAGTGCGCTCTAGAATAGATCTTCCCCCCGGAAGATTTATTCTGGTGCGCTCTAAAATAGATCTTCCCTCCGGAACATTTATTCTGATTTACGCCAGAATAGATCTTCCCCCCTCAGAATAGTTATTCCCCCCGGAAGATCTATTCTGGTTCAAACACCAGAATAAATCTTCCCCCCTCAAAAATTTGCATAAATTTCAAAAATGATACGCGAGAATTTGTTAGGGCAATTTTAAAAACATAATTTTTAACACAGAAGGTTAAAATGTTACATTTAGAAAAAAAATAGTTTGTTTTTTGTATTTCTATATAAATCAACTTTAGCTTTAATTGTTGTTAATTCAAAAAACAGTTGAGTATTGATATTAATAATTAAGTATTATTTAGTTGGTTTTCTGAGATAAAAAATACGTTTGCATTAGTTTGTTTGTTTGAGTATGTAAAAAAATATGCCATAATTAAATAAACTGAATATTTTTTTAAGTAAATTAATATTGTGAAAAGGCTTTTTTTAAGTTTATCAATTTTTAAGACAAAGTATAATAAAAAAAAGACATGAAAAAATGAAACGAGTTTAATTTCTTTTGATCAGTATTTGATTCATTATTTACCTTTCAGTTTTTGCTTCTTATAAAATATAATATACAGACAAAAACTGAAATAAGAAGAAATAAAAATTAGATTATGAGTATCCATAAGTTTTTAGTTTTTTTATTTAAAAGTCAATACGAAAACAAAAAAAATCTTCTTCATGTTCAGCAGTTAATTCAACATTAAACAGGTTTAAAGTTGTTATTTTTTGGTTTTTTAGGTTGATTTTTAGGTTTTGCTTAGGCTTAGGAAAAAAGTTTTTTGTCTTTAATCAGGAAGTGATATTTTCCGAAGATATGCAGAATGTATTTTTTCTGGCGCCGCCAAACTTTCCTACGAGTTCTAACTTTTTTCATAATATGTTGCTTAATATTTTAAACGGTTAATATTTTGAATTTAAGTTTTCTGCTTAGGCTTGCTTAGGGTTCACATTTTAGCTTTATAGGATCGAAATCCTAATTTTAAGTAAAACATTCAAAAGGTGTTAATTTAAAAACAGCAAGTTTTTTAAAAATATTTCGGACATCTCAAATGTTTGATTAGAATAAAATTTTTTTTTTTTGTGTTTATTACCAATTTTTTGATCTGAAACCTCGAGTATTTTTTATGAATTTTTTTTATTAAAAGAAAAAAAAACGAAATGACGAAAAAAACAAAAAAAGGATGTTGTTTTTAATATTCAAATATTTGTTACATGATTTATAACAAGGGGGAAGATTTATTCTAGAGTGAACACCAGAATAAATCTTCCCCTCTCTTTTAAGAATTTTATGCAAATTTTTGCTGTATGTTTTAACACAGGGGGGAATAAATATTCTGAGGGGGGAAGATCTGTTCTGGCGTGAACCAGAATAAATCTTCCGGGGGGGGGGAAGATCTGTAATGGGGGAAGATCTATTCTACGACACCGGCCCGAACGGAAGAATTGCGGTTTGGGCCGTCTAAATCTCGGCCCACTTACAATTCTGTAATATCAACTATATTTTTTGAAACTAAAATAAATAATTTAAAGAAAAAAATGATAAAAACATGTCAAATGTTTTAATCATACAAAAGTTTCAGTTTATTCAATTACAGGCGCGAAAGTCCTTAGCTCCAAAGTCTCTCTTGCTTTAAATAGTACGAGCTCCAGAGCTAGTAATTTAGCCGTAGGAAAATCTCTGTAAAACTAGTATTTGTAGGTTGCATTTCAGTACATTAATTTTGTAGAAGTACAAAATCTATGCATTTAAAAACACGCTATTGATATGGCACTTGGCAGTGAACGTAGTTTTACAAAAACTTGCGTCTGTGCGCTGTTTCATAAATGTTACTAACATTTGATTCTTTGTAAATATTTACAAAGAAATGAAATCCTATGATAAAGCATAGGGATTTTTGCAATTAATATTTATGCAAATTTTTGGTTTTTTATAAGTTTTTCCAAAAGTCTATTGCAGTTTCATTTCTTTGTAGCTTTCTAAGTAGGCGAAAGTTTAGCAGACTGAATTTGAAAGGAATGCGAATTTGACCTTTAGTTAACAGAAAAGTTTTAAATTAAAATAAGAAATAAATAGGGTAGTGCATTTAATTTCAGCACTTTTTCGGTTTTCCAATGTAACTTTTCACATTATGGCCTAATTTTTCACATTATGGCCCGATTATCATGTTTGATAGCTCATGTTAAAGCTTTTACAATACTGCGTTACGTCATAAAAGTTTCACTGTGAGAAAGTAGTTTTTTTATTTAATTAAATCAGTTTTAAAAAAAATTGAAAATTGCCGAAATTAAATGTGTGCATTTAATTTCGGCACTTTACAAACAATCGATTGTTTCTCAGTCAAAAAATCATCATTTGCAAAAATATAAAAGCCTATCATTATCTCCAGACAGTTTTCTTTAATTTAAGCTTCTACTTGTTGTTCAACGTGTAACTGGCAAAAAGTTACAGCTAAAATGCCAAATGGTATCAAAATGAGCAA